>JARHVA010001227.1:2727500-2777500 GCA_037957365.1 Torreya grandis | reverse complement strand
AATGAAATCATAAAATCATCTCATATAATCCTCAAACTTCCCATTAATGTCAACAACATTACAAAAGATTAAACAAGTTTCATCATACTACCCAAATCTTGGATTCAAACCATGTTAAGGAGGCTATGATATAGATGTGAAAACATAATGCCTCATTTTATTTTAATGAAAAAGCCTAAAACTTGTAGTTGTTATGAGTAGCCTATAGAAGAAACTTGCAATCATTGTGGGCAGCCTATAGATGAAACCTACAGTGGCTATAGGCAACCTATAGGTGAAAACCTATAATTTATATGTGTAACTTATAGATGAAAGCCTATTGTTGCTATGGGCAACCCATAAGTGAATACTGTAGTTGCTACGGGTAGCCTATAGATGAAACTAGTAGTGGGTGTAGGCAACCTGTAGGTGAAACCTTATAGTTTCTATTAAAAACCTATATGTGAAGACTGTAGCTGCTTCAGGCAACCTGTAATTAGAAAGTTTGAATCATGACCAATGCGATGAGATTTTATATATAAGTTTTATTACCAATTGACAGAAGGTTTTAAGGGGAATTAATGGTCTATACATGTTTTAAAGTTCTAATTTGTATAAAGGTTTATTTTTGGTCTATACATAAATAGACCCTACTGTAGAATTATTATTTTAGATAAGCATTGGATATTACATATTTGTGTATCATTTCATATCTGTACTTCCTTGTTTTACAAAGAAGTTATAACATATTGTAACAATAGAATATATCTACACTTCCTTATTTTGTAAGAAAGTTATAAGAAATTTATACTTCTTTATTTTACAAGGAAGTTGGAATAGATTATAACTGTAGGAAGTTAGAATAGATGTTTTACTTCATTATTTTTAGTGATCATCCCTTTAAAAGTGGGAAAAGAGGCAGAACAATGTAGTTTTGAATTTTAGATTTAAAAAGCTGAGAATGTAGCTACGTAGTAATTGACAAATAGAGAAAATTATCTTCAGACAAAGGTGTTGCCAGAGTTATTTGATTAAGAGACTGAGGGGTAGGAAGTTCTAAGCACTTATATAAATTCTTTTGGAAGTTTGAAGAGAATAAATGTTGAGTTTTTTGGTGGATGTATCCCAACATTTGGGTGAACCACGGTAAATACTATGTTAGTATTTTTTTATGTTGTTTTTTGGCATCTCTTATTTCTTTATTTTTACATGTATTTGTTTTTTTAACTTGCAAGTGCACATTTAGATTATTTTTAATTTGTGGGTTAAAAAGTAGATTTTGATACAAATTTGTAAACTTAGTTACTCTGATCTAGGAATTTAAGTAATACTATATGTAAACAAATGTTGAAACTTTCTGTATTTAACCCAACAAGTTGTATCAAAATCATCTTTGTGTGGTTTTGTGTATTATTTTTCAAGTTGTAAATCTCCACAAAATCTTAGACTTAGACTAATATCTTCTCAAGTGGGAGATCTTAACAATGAGAGATGATGGAAGAAGAGTGGTTGATATGTTAATGGATAGAATCTCATTGTATGGAAGATGCAGATGATTGACTATCTATATCAAAAAGACCTCTATCTATCACTTGATGGAAAGGCAAAAGGATAGGGAAAGAGAACATATGAGGAATGGAATGTCTTGGATAAAAAAGATTTGGGGGCCATAAGGCTCTACCTGGGAGGAAGTGTTTTCTCCAATATATCTAAAGAAAAGACTACAAAAGAACTTATGGCCACCTTTTGCAACTTGTATGAGATTCCCTCAACAACAAAAAAGGTGTATCTGATGGAAAGGTTATTCAACCTGAAAAATGAACGAGAATTCGAGTTTAGTTGAACATCTAAATGATCAAAATAATATTATAAATCAATTATATTCTTTGAAAGTGAAACTATATGAATAATTCCAGGGTTTTTTGTTATAATTCTCCTTTCCTAAATCCTAGAACAATCTTTTGATTTACATGAGTAACAACCTGTCTAGGAGTAATACTCTTAAAATGGAGGATGTTGTTAGTGTCATAATCTCTAAAGAAATGAGAAAAAAGACATCTACTAAGACTTTAACAAGAAATGCATTAAATGTTGAATCCAGGGGAGACAAAAGAATTGACAAAGGAGCAAGAGCTATGGATCAAAGGGAATATATTTATCCTTTAAACACAGATCCAAGTCAAAAGTAAGAAGTGTTGTATGCTAGAACTATGGAAAGGTTGGCCATATGAAAAGGTAGTGTTGGGCTCCAAAAAAGAGTCACAAAGAACAATAAAATAATGATAATAATCAAGAGGAAAATATTGTCTCAAGTGATACAACTACTTTGTATCAAGATGCTTTAGTTTTGTCATGCGATACAAAGTTTGAGTCATGGGTGATTGACTCAGGGGCATATTTTCATGGTACTTTCAATCCCATGTATTTTATAACCTATGTAAGTGGTAAGTTTGGCCAAGTTTTCTTAGGAGACAATGAACCCTATGATATTGTTGGCAAAGGGTCAGTAAAGATCAAGCTACATAATGGAAATGAATGGATACTAAAAGAAGTAAGACATGTGCCAAGTCTTACCAAAAATATTATTTTTGAAGGTCAATTGGTAGAAGATGGATGTACTGTTACTTTTAATGTAGAATCCTAGAAGGTAACAAAATGTAATCTTGTTGTGAATAGAGGGAAAAAGGAAGGCACATTGTATTTGAGTAATTGCATTGTTGATTATAATACTACATTAGTTTATACTTCTGATCTAGAAACTAATTTATGGAATTCAAGATTGGGTCATATGAGTCAGAAAGGTATGAGCATTTTACATAAGAAAAGGAAGTTAGCAGACTTAAAGTATATTAATTTATATTTATGTGAACATTGTCTTTTTTGTAAACAAAAGAAAGTTTATGTTTTAAAGGTTGGGCCTTAAAGAAAATAAAATAAATTAGAATTAGTAAATTCTGATGTTTGAAGTCCAATCCATGTACAATCATTGGGAAGATCAAAGTATTATGTTATGTTTATGGATGATGAAACTCATAAGTTGTGGGTTTATTGTATTCAAAATAAGTCTGATGTATTTAGAACCTTAAAAATTTGGAGAGACCTTGTAAAAAAAGAGTTAGGCATGAAGCTAAAATGTTTAATATATGATAATGGAGGTGAATACACCTCACAAGAATTTTGGAACTACTATGCATAATAAGGAATCCAAAAAAATTTAATAATGCATCGAACTCCTCAATAGAATGGGGTAAATGAGAGAATAAACCCAACAATTATGGAGGGAGCTAGAAGCATGAGACTCCATATTGGTTTGGACACTAATTTTTGGGTAGATGTGGTTCATTATACTATTTATTTGATTAATAGAGGACCATATAGTGCTTTACATGGTGAGATTCTTGAGGAATATTGGATAGGTAAAAGTGTTTCCTACTCTCATTTAAAAATTTTTGGCCATGAAGCATTTGTGCACATTGATAAAGAAAATAGAAATAATTTTGATGCTAAATTGATGAGATGCACTTTCATAAGATATGGTGATAGCTCTTTTGATTATCATTTCTAGTGTTTAGATGATAGAAAGATGATGATATCAAATGATGTGATATGTAATGAAAGTGTGATGTATAGGGACCAACTTGTAAAAAATAAAGTGGAAAGTCAACTTGGTAAATAAAATCTTGTCATACCTCTAAGTGTATTTGGAGAAATAAAATATCACTTATAGAATACTCCATTTACATCTATATAATCAAAGAAAGGGTATAGGGTTATTAATTATCTAATGGATTCTTCTAAGACTATTGGGCCAAGAGAAGCTCAATGTGAACTGGTCACACCTATGGTAAGGACATCAACAAGAGTAAGTAAACCTCCTAATATATATTCTCCATCTTTATTTTATTAGTTACTAACTGACAGTGGGGAACCTAAATCATTTTTAAAAGTTAAGTATGACAAAGATTATGTGTAATGGGAAAAGGGCATGAAAGTAGAAATGGATTCCTTAAAACACAATAAGACATGGGAATTGGTGGATTTTCCACTTGATAAGAAATCACTACAAAATCAATGGGTTTTTCATTTAAAATATGATGAGAGTGGGAAGAAAACATACAAATCAAGGATTGTTGTTAAAGTCTTTGCATGAAAGGCTGGAATTGATTACTCAGAGGTATTTTATCCTATTGTCAAAATTACCTCAATAAGAGTTGTATTAAGTATTTTTGCTTATAACGACCTTCACTTAGAATAGTTGGATGTGAAGAAAACATTATTACATGGAGATTTATAAGAATAAATCTAAATGAAGCAACTAGAAGGTTTTGAGGTAAAGGGGAAAGAAAGAAAGGTTTGTACATTGATGAAAAGTTTATATGGTTTGAAATCGGACACCTAGGCAATGATACATAAGGTTTGATACTTTCATGTTGGGGCATGGATATGCTCATACTCATAGTTATCATTGTGTTTATAGTAATAAATTGGAAAATTATGAATTCATTATTATTATACTTTACATTTATGACATGTTATTGTGTGGAGCTAACATGCAGAGAATAAGTGAATTGAAGAAATTATTTTCTTCAGAGTTTATCATGAAGGTTTTTGGTCCTGCCAAGAAAATTCTTTGAATGATAATTGACAAAGATAGATTGGGTAAAAAACTAACTTTAACTCAATATAAATATATTTAAAAGGTGTTTTTAATATTTTTTATGCAAAACTATAAATCTATTTCTACACCTTTAGCTGGCCACTTCAATTTGAGTAAAACATAGTCTCCTGAGTCACAAGTGGAGAAATATTATATGGCAAAGATGACATTAAATTTATTTGTTGGGATTTTAATGTATGCTATGATATTCTCTCATTAAAATATATCCCAAGTAGTGGGAGTAGTGAATAGGTTCATGAGTAACCGTGGTAAGCAACACTAGTTAGCAGTTCAATGGATTTTAAAATATTTGTGTGAAACCTCTAGTAGGTGATCCTTTTTTTTTTATAATAGTTGATTTCAAGTTTTTCTAGATAGTGACATGGTAAGTTATTTTTATGGTATAAGGTTTACCACTGGCTATCTTTTCATAGTTGTAGGTACTACAGTCTCATGGGCTTCTAAGTTGTAGGGAGTTGTTGCACTTTCTACCACTGAGGTTGAATATGTTACTTGCACTGAAGAAAGTAAAGAGTTGTTATGGTTAAGAATATTTATAGAGGATTTGGGAGTGAATTAATATGGGTACGCTTTGTATTCAAATATCCAAAGTGCTATTCTCTTGGCTAAAAAATCCACTTTTCATAGCAGGACAGAACATATAGATCTTCATCTCCACTTCATAGATATAGTTTTGGAAAGTGGTAAATTAAAGCTCAAGAAAATTCACTTAGAGGAGAATATTTTAGATATTATTAATAAGTTAATTCCATCATTAAAGTTGAGGGTACACTCAAATACTATGTGAATTCGAGCATGAGATTGAAGAAGAAATTAGTAGTTTTAATTTGAAGTGGGAGGTTGCAGTAATTGGTGTTATGGCCTTATATCTTCAAGTGGGAGATTTTTTGAGATATGGAAACATAATGCCTCATTTTACTTTATTGTAAAATATTGAAACTTGTAGTTTCTATGGCCAACTAGTAGAAGAAACCTACAGTTATTGTGGCCAACTTGTTGATTAAACCTATAGTTACTATAGGCAACATGTAGGTGAAAACCTATAGTAGTTGTGGGCAACCTGTAGGTGAAAACCTATAGTTTCTAAGGGAAAATTGTAGGTGAAGACTACAGTTGCTACATGTATCTTTTATATGAAACCTATAGTGGATATGGACAAACTGTAGTTATTGTCGGCAACCTGTAGGTGAAAACTATTGTTGTTGTGGGGAACTTGTACATATAAAGTCTAAAACATGACCGATGCTATGAGATTATATATATAAGTGTTGTTATCAATTGATATAAGGTTGTAATGGGAATTAATGGTCAATGAAGTTTGAAAGTTTTGATTTGTATAAAGGTTTATTTTTGGTCTATACATAATTAGATCCTACTATAGAATTATTGTTTCAGATAAGCACTGGATATTCCATATCTGCATATCACTTTAGATCTGTACTTCCTTATTTTGAAATGATGTTGTAATAGATTGTAACTATAGAATAGATCTGTACTTCTTTATTTTTTAAGAAAGTTGTAACAAATTTGTACTTTCTTATTTTGCAAGGAAGTTGTAATAGATTGTAACTATAGGAAGTTAGAACAGATTTTGTAATTTCTTATTTTTAATGATCATCTCATTAAAAGTGGGAAAAGAGGTACAAAAATGATGTAGTTATAAATTATAGATTAAAAAAAATGTGAGAATGTAGCTATTTAGTAATTGAAAAAAAGATAAAATTATCTTTAGATAAAGGTGTTGCCAGAGTGCTATGATATAGAGACTGAGGTGCAAGAAGATCTAGGTACTTGTATAAATTCCTTTTGATGTTTGAATAGAAGCATTTTTGAGTTTCTTGATGGATGTAGCCCAACATTTGGGTGAACCACATTAAATACTATGTCAGTATTTTTGTATGTTATTTTTTAACATCTCTTATTTCTCTATTTTATTTATGTATTTATTATTCCATATTTAATTGTTTAACATGCAAGTACACATTTAGATTATTTTTAATCTATGGGTTACAAATTAGAATTTGATATAGATTTGTAAACTCAATTATTTTGATCTAGGCAATTGAGTAATAATGTATGTAATAAAATCTTAAAACATTCTATATTTAACCCAATAAGCTCTGTATATATTCTTCTAATTTCACACTCTTCACCACTTCTAGCCTTCTCTACAACAAAGCATACATTTATTTATAGAATTACATGGGAGAGAAGCAAAGGAAGCCCAAAAATTTCAACTACTCCACTTGGAAGTACTATTCATTAATATTAAAAGGTGTTCCATCATGTGATCTAATTTAGTCTGGATGCCTCCAACAAGTGGAATCTTCAAAAGGTGTTCACCACTCCACATGTACTTCTAAAAACTATCGGAATATAATTTTGGCATATATTAAACCCACTAAATTTTATCCCCATATGAAGTTCATCAAACTCTCATAATGGAGGTCAACATCAAAGACTTTGTGTGCCTTGCAAGTAAAGTGGCACCTCATGCCACCTAGACATCATGATTAGTGTCTTCTACCTTATGAATGAGTAGTGTATGCCACCTCATTAGTGAATAGCATCTGCCATGTCTTGAATGTATAATGACAACATGAATATGGCTTTTTCACCATGTCGTTATGCTCTAGGTGAAAACAACTGAGTTCCTATGATTTGACCTAATTATACCCTTACCATTTATACTAAAAAATAGAAAATCCACACCCCTCTTATTTTTTATTGATACAATATTTCCCAAACTTTTAAATGTTCATGCATCAAACACCTAAGCTAATAAATATGTGATATCCAAATCACATAGATGGGGTAAGTGGTATAATCACTCTTTTGGTGATGGATTTATTTTTTACCAAAACATCCCCTTCCAACACACCAGATACTCCAGGGGGCTATCTTCAATCCTCCTCCACTTACAACTTCTACATAATATATTTACTAAAACCATCTTCCTCCAACTAAATCTCATCCATATCTTAATTAAATAACATGTGGTATGAATCCCACTATTGTAAACAAGCCTCCTCCACCAAGATTACCTATCATGCATATTATTTTCCCATGTGAGCTCAATCCCATAACTATCCATTCACCTCCACCAAAATCCCTCTTGTATTTCTTTAGTCATAATCCAAACAACTATTGGATCACCCACAACATCACACATCACCACTTATATCTTCTCCCATATGGATAAAACATCATCCTCCACTGCTTCATCATTCTCCAGAGTCTCCTCATGTGCAATAGCTTGTACAAAGAATTCATCCAATGTTTCTTCCAAAGAAACATATAACTCCTCTTGGATAATAATGTATTCACTCACATGCAACACTACATGGATGTAATATTATTATATATCCACACACTCCTTTATCTCCATAACAAGTATAAATCACTCCTCTAAGGATGGAACATCAACACCAACCAAATCTTCATCCATATTCAACTCTATTACATAATTTTTCCACTCATGGGACTGCATAAAATCTTTCGCATAATCACATAATGGGTCTCCTTCATCTGATTCAACAATAATCATATTAACATATTCATTCATGAGGACTCATTCCCCTATGGGATACTAACAACTTTCTTCATCTTTTCTGATTTTAAAATCCAATTTAGGTTCTTCACATGATAACCTCATTCTCTTGTTCTCTTCCATCAAAACCTTCTTATTTTAATTCATTTTATTATCTTTCTACAACTCTACATGGTTTCATTATTCTTTATTCTATGTTTATATTTCTCTTTTTTATGCAACTACCTTTCATTTTATGGAATCTATTATTTCCCACATCATATCTTCTTCTTCTTGAGTTTCACATTCTTCAAATATTTCTAGCAACAACTACAATAGTCTATACCAAGACTTCACCTTCTTCTCCAATTATTTCATTGATTATACTCTACCACTCTTATTTTCCATCTTGATACCTACAAAACAAAAATACACATTCATATCTTCAACCAAAAACTATCATCTCCATAAAAATCTTACTTAATTTGATATAGCTTAATGGATTCAAAATTCATATACCTATCAAACACATAATAAACTCATAAAATCCTCAAACTTATCATTAATTTAAAAACATTACAAAATATTTAACAAGATTCATCACACTACACAAATCTTAGCTTTAAATGATGCCAAGGAGGCTCTACAAAGATTCTTCTAAGCTCAAACTCTCTACCACTTCTAGCCTACTCTACAAAGCAAATAATATATTCATTTATATAACTACATGAGAGAGAAACAATATAAGCCCACAAATTATACTTGCTCCAGTTGGATTGACTATTAATCAATAATAAAAGGTACTCCACCTTGTGATCTAATTTAGTTTCACCAATCCAATAAGTGGAATTTTTAGAAGGTGTTCCCCACTCCACATATGTTTCCAAAAACTAGTGGAAACTCCTTTTGAAATAGTTTAAACCCATAAAATTTTCTTTACACAAGACATTCATCCCACTATCATAATGGAAGTCAAATTTAATCCCTTTATGCACCTTTCAATGAATATGGCACACTATGCCACCTAGACATCATGATTAGTGTCTACCACCTCAGTAATGAATAGTGTCTAACACCTTATCAGTGAATATTGTATGTCAGGTCATCAGTGAATAGTGACAACATGAATAGTTTTTTTACACCACATTAGAGTCAAGTTAGTTTCAAATAATGACCCAAGTTATTATGTGCTTCATGATCGTAATACAATTTTCATGTGTGTGGTTGTATATATGATTATATTTTACCTTTTTATTATAATTTTTATAATTCATACTTATATTATTTGTAATTCTATTATATTCATCATGCATATATTTGGATTCTTATTACTACGTTCATAATTGATATATCTAATTGACATGACATTTTTATGCCCATTTCCCTAGGTTACATGTTTTATATACACTCAAAAGATTAAATATTTATACAATCAAATATATTATCATAAATTTATAAATAGTTTAAATGATTGTGTATTTTTGTATAACATATAACACACATAACTATTCATTTTGAGATGAGTTATTCATTGGATCCATCACTCATATAAAAAGGGGTCATATGGTGGGATTGTCTTAGATATTAAGGCCATCATTAAAATAAGGTTCACATTTTGGGTCATATTATGTGATTAAAATGGGATAAAATGAATATATTGAGGCATATGTGAGGCATTATATAAAACTATGAAAAATAGTATGGATATTCTATGACATTCATAGATAGATTGTATGGGTGAGATTGAGTAGATTGAGTAACATTATATATCATTATCAAAGAGAGATCATGGTATTTTGTGTAGGTTTTATGTAAATATGGATTAGATTTAGGGCTTGCATTTTATTAATCCCAATAATTTTATATTTTTTATATTATTTATTGATTATAAAAAATGGTACAATGAAATAACTTGGGATATATAATAATTTAATTGTGGTTGATCTATAGTTATATTTTGACATATGAACCTAATTTTAGATTGGATTATACCTTTATATACAAAATTATTTCCTTATTAAACCTTTGTATATGAGCCTAATTTCGAAGTTACAAAAGATGATATTGACTATACTAAAAGTATTGTAGTTTAGGTTACTATGGCACTCAAGTTATAACACTTCTCATTATATAATGGTGATTGAGGCAAACTCCTCAACTCATAGTTTCATTTTCTTCCATTGCATTGGAATTTATTCACCACATACCATTCCCCAAACAATTTAAACAAGTGGGATCTTATTTTGTATACCCCCAAGTATATCCATTCCTTGAAATTTAAATTTACAAATATTAAATGATTTGGATTATATATATATTTTAAATAATTAATGGAAATTGATCTATACATTTATCTTTCGATGTATTTCCATGGGGTATGTTGGACATTTGGGTCATACTTTTCTATACAAAGTGTAGTTAATCACAAGTACACAAATTATTATAGTTTCCCTTTTGTATGTTATTTTAAATATTAGGATAAAAGCATTAATTTTAGTCACCTAAATTTTATATTAGAGACTTTAGATCACATTATTATTTTATAAAGTTTGACATAGTAAAACTTTGCATACACATTTGGATATTGTTTACACTCTCCCTTATTTGTCCACACACATGTTATTTTGGTCAACCTAATTTACTTGATAGACATATATAGGATAGCCCTTGTATATGGAATAACCTTCCATAATCCTAAGTAGAATACCTTTGTATTAAAAAAAAAATTATTTTCACTCCTAGGCTAGAAATTTAAATAGTTAGATAGTTGTATTTCCCACCAAATCTTCAACCTTTATCAATAGTTTATATGAACTCTCAATAAATATTTTTAATATTTTAATACCTACATAAGCTCATATTATGCATGTTTAGTGATTCAATCATACCAATAAATGTATAATAATAATAATAATATATAAATAAAATAAAATTCTAAGCTTATATTCACTTGGATATTACATTGAGACTCACCTAAAAATATTTAGAAAATCATTGGCACTATCTTCAGAGATTATTAAAAATACATACATATTTTAATATCCATTAAAATAAAAGTCCTAAATCTAAGTCTAAATGTAAATGTAATACAAATTTTCATGGTGTAAAGTTTTAAATACCAATAAATGTATTTAATTTAATATTTATCACAATCGTATGCACACACACCTAGGTGAGAGAATTTATCCTGGTTTGATCCCTATATGAAGTATTATAAATATGAAATTATTAGTTTCTTAGAAAGTATTGATTAAGTTTGTCCAACCAATATTTAAAAAAACATTTTTCAAGGATCATATTTTGTCAAAATTATAACTAGTGGTTCAATAAAAATCAAAGATCACCACAATGATGAAAGGCAAGTGCACACATAAGATATATCTAAAGGCGTATGACTAGTTTTATGAGGTGTAAAAGGCCTTCATAGTTAATATATATATTATTAACATGATTATGATAGTAAAATATGTCACATGGGTCTTAGCTTCACCCCTACCTTCTAAATAAGGTTTGAAGTCCTTTTTATTGATCCAAGTAGTTATACAATGGATATAAATAATTTATAACTTTCTTGGGTGAACACACTCGTAATTATATAATTATATTAATAAAATCATATATTTTTTCTTAATTTATCAATTTAAATATAATAAGTACAATATTAATTTTGCATTTTAAAATTAAAATTTATATGACTATTTCCCTATGTTACATAATTTTAAAAATGATGGTTTTTATTCATTTTTATCACTTTAATCAAAAAATAAGTAAAACACCAACCTTATAGTCGTTAACAACTATCATAACATTAATAGTTATTTTTATAATCTCCTTGGGTTTGAACAATGGATTTTTTAACTAGATTTTTCATATAATTAATATCATCATCCTCTATATTAACCTCTTCACCATTATCAAGGTTATCAACATCATACATCTCACCATCTTCACTCATTTTATTAACCAACATATTTATTTTAATTTACTTTATAAATACTATCATGATCATAAATATGACTATACAAATAAGAAAACAAACGATATATAATATCATCTAAATCACTATCTTCTTCATGTCTCAATCCTAATTTCAAATATTTCATTACCTTCATGTTCATGTATTTTACTACCTTTTAGCACTAATTTTTTAATCTAGTAGATGTAAATTTATAGATAAAAAATCATTTAAAATTATAATTTTTGTAAGTGAATAATATTATTAAGGTTCGTGGGATGACCATTGTATAAAATCAGCCATGTATAGATCATCATAATATCTATACAATGTAGTTTAGGTAAAGGGAACTTGATCATCAATATATCAAATTTGAATTAAATAAATGGATCGAAATAGATATTAGTGATAATTTATTAATACTTAAAACACAAAAATAAATAAATTTTAATTAATATTGTAAAAGAAAAATAACCTTGTATATTGAAAATATTGATTAAAATAGCTCCATGTTTTGCTAAAAAATATTTATATTTAAAATAATAAATAGATAATAATGAAACACCATTGATTTAAACTTATATTTATATCATAATGTCTTAAAATTTAATGAGTGTGATGACTAAACTTATAATAAATAAGGAACTCTTCCCCTAATTTTATATCGATAATTGCCTCGACCTTTGTATAATGAGACAATTTATTTGTCATGCTTGTCTATTTGTCATTACCATAATCAATGTACTAACAATTATCTTTATTTGACATGCATCCTTTATAACTTTAAATAAAATAATAAATATTACTATAGGCATAAACATTCCCATCTATGTATTGGTGATTATACATTTTATCCCTTATCAATATTCTCTTTGATTTTTTAACATTTGAGTAATCTGGTGCATATCATGATAATATTGTAACTACATGATCTTTATAGTTTTGTGATTCCATAATGAGGGGCAATGATAACAATATCTAAGAATGCTTAAAATATAGTATAAGGTTTTATCATATATTTTCATCACCAAAATATTATAAATTCATACATTGTAATAATTTCCTAATTCAACTTGCATACACCAAATGATCTAAAATTTTAAAAACATGCATCATATAATCCCATATATTATCATGAAAGTTCCAACTATCAAAGTGACTCTTTACCATAAGGTATATATGGTAAAAATCATTTTTATTTGGGGATATTAATCACCATAATCTAATACCAACTTTCTGGTTAACTTATTTTCACCTCCCCTTCTTCTTTTGATATCTTGTAATAAAAAACACAATTGTGAATTATCCTATGCATTAATTGAGGAATTAGAACTTAGGGTAGGGTGTATACATGAATAATTAGAATTAATATCCCTAATGGGATTTACCCTTAAAACTAAAATAATCTCATGTAAAATATAACCCCTTTTTATTCCTTTTATTAGACATCTATATCTCCTCCATAGAGTTATAACCTCATTTAATTTAATTATGCCAATTATTCTGAAAATAAAAATCTAAAAAAATTGATTCTTAATTGAATAAAATAAAAAATATCACATGTTTTTAATATATACATATATACACACACACACACACACACACACACACACACACACACACACACACACACACACACATGATGGGATACAGATCCATCAAAATTATGAGTCAAAAGAGGGATATCTAAATAAAAATTTATTAATGAATTAATGAAAAATTTGATTCATAATTCATAAGACGGTGTACATAATACACATTATCAACTGAATCAGTTGATGGATTTATTTGAAAATATTTATTAAATTATATCAATGTGCATAATCATACATTTATGTCTAATATGAATATATTTTTGAAAGATTAATATAATAATTGGGGGTTCAAATTGGGATGATTGGTTCACGAAGAACTTGTCAGATCCTTGAATGTTTATGCCTTTTATGATAAGCATCAAAGTATTTAAGGGAATCAATAATCATTCCGAATTAAATTTAAGTTTCATCTCTTGTATAACCTACACCTTGATAGTTTCTTGAGTTCTCAAAGTATGTTGTTTATTCAAAAAACATTTCAAGAGGGTGTACTGAAAATAGATAATTTGATAATATTGAGTATCAATGGTGTTTTTTCCATCCCAAATTCAATATATCAATCATATTAATTTCATTTTATAAATGGCTAGGTTAGGGTGTAAGGAAATAAATATTAAAATGTTGAATAGTTTTATGTGTCAGTAATTTTATCTCCTCCTCCTAGAATTAACAAACCTAAATTTAAATGCATTATTATTATATCTAATTTTAAAATGATTAATTAAAATTTATGTAATGAAATTAGTTATATGTAAATATTTGTCTTAAATATATGTATTCTTTCCACTCTATACAACAAGATTCCAATTCACCATAAATTTATTCTAACAAGCCTTTAATTCACTACATTATGTATACCTTAGTTTTCTCTCTCGCTCTCTCTCTCTCTCTCTCTCTATATATATATATATATATATATATATATATATATATATATATATATATATATATATATATATATATATATATATATATATATATATATATATATCTTCCTTATAAATAAAGAATAATATGTATGTAATATTTTTCATAGATTAAAATAATATGTATTCCCTCCTTCTCAATTAAATATATTTTTAAATATTTAGTTAGATAAATTCAACACAATATTCATGACCACTTTCTCAACTTGACAAAATCTTCATGCCATATTTTTCAATTCAATATAATCATCTTGACATCTTCCTTAGTCTATCATAATATTGATTCCCTCTTCAAAATTATTAAAAAAGTAAAGTATATTTATTTTTATTTAAACTTTTTATACCCTAATAATATAATATGATATTGTCTATTACATAATATGCAACTTGAAAGTAAAGTACCTCTCCCAACCCACCCCATCTAGGAATGATAGAGTTCTTGTGCAAGTTGAGAAAAACTCTAGGATGCACAAACCATTTGTGAAACCTATCAGATATAACCAAAATTATACCATTATGTGTAGGCCAAATCAAAATTTTAATCCCCTCAACCCATCCTCTTCCAATCCCTCTATATCTATAGACAATGATGCTTGATGTTCTGTGTAGTCTAGTAAATGATATTATTTCAGTAAAGGAAGTATCTGTCAGTTCAATAACCTCTATCCAAATGTTCCATATCTATATACATGGATGTATAAATATTATAATCTTATTCTAAAAGGTAAGTTGGATCTATATCTAAGTGAAAAATGTTTCTTAATTATATTTTTATGTCTTATTTTAGATAATTCCCTAATTTTAGAAAAATAGATTAGTTGAAATCAACATCAAATTTTTGATGAAACCTTCATTCCAAATTTGAAATCCACTCATTGAATATTTTTCCACCCAACCTAATCGGGTATGCCCACCTCATGTTATCCTCCTTTTTAGGACCGAACCTCACTTTAAGGTGATTGGGATTTCACTTGGTATTTTCTAGTAAATAGATAATTCCACCAATTCATTCTCCCACACCACTTTTTATGGAATCCTTATTATAATCAATAATTACTCTAATATTATATCATATGTTGTCATGATTTTGGGGGATTATATGTCAACTCGACCACTAGACTACAAAGACTTAGCTTTTCTATGTCACAAGTTTTTCAGTATTGGACATGCATTCTAATTATAAAAACCTAAATAAATAAAAGCCACCGACTTGGAAAAATAACTCTTACTAAAATACTGCTAAAAATGTGGGGACTTAAATATTTTTATATAAACCTATAGCAATAAGATGGAAAGTTTAAGTAAATGTAGGATCTAGTTGAATAACACTTAGATATAAGCCTCAATTTCGCTGAAGATGGAAACAATTTGGAGGTAGGAGATGCAAAAATGTTTCTATAAACATTGTAGTTACTAAGAGGGAGGTTCTATATTTATCATCAAAAGCCTCTAAATAACCTATCTCTAGTGTGGTATAACCTGGGATGGAAATGATATTTCTAAGTGTGGATCTAGTGGTACTCTCAAGAGATAAAACTGAGGCATTTAAATATTTTAAATCTCTACTCCCATCTAGATGGAGATGTTGGAATATAAGTTGAAATTGACTAAATTTCAAAATAATAAAAAAATATGGCATAATAACAACCCATAATTCTTTCAACATTACCATGCACTCATTAGAGTGTTAGTATTACAAAGGACGTATGGAAGTTTTGTAGAAGATAGCTAAAGTGTCACAATTTATAACTCTTCCAATATGACTATTTACTTTGGATGGCCTTAGTTTTTCAAAGGTTACATAGATAGTTCATCGGGATATAATTTTTACAGAGGACTCATTGTTTTTAGTTGGAATTTTACTATAAATAGGCATGCATCTTTTTTCTTTGGAGATGGTTTATCTAGTTATTGGTTGTTTGGTTCCACATGGGTGATGGTACATGTGTCTCATTTGAGTTTGTATTATTTACCCTTTATATAAGTTTTTAGGACCTTTAAAATCTTTTATTTCACCCTATCACATAAAAAATATGAAACTTTTATAAGAATGATCTTAAGTCAAACAATAAATTTATCTAAGGATGGACAAAAAGTTTCATTTATGGACACCTTAACATTATCCCCTAAACAAGGACATAATGTCTCAAATAAATTCATCCAAAAATCATAGTTTATCTCTCTCTAATATCATCCCAAGAGGCCAACATAAATTTAGGGACAAAGTGGTACTAATGTATTCATGTAATTCATCCCAATGTCACCTATGAAATATTCCCAACCTCACATCCAAATACATACCAACATTGTCTATAAATTAATTTGAACATTGGTACCTATATAAAACACAATATATCCCATAAATTATGCTTAATGTCACCCATATGCCACTATTAAATAATTCCTATAATCATTAACTAAGATCAAGATACTTAAAGACACCCTGAAATCACTCTCTTTTGATTCCTCCCACATGTGACTTGAAATCAAAGATTAGGGTTCATATTTTACAAATGAAACCTTAAGGTAACTTAAGGTTACTTTAAATGGTCTAAATTTGTTATTATTATTCTATTATTTTATGCATTTTATTATCTTCTTGATCATTATCTATTCTAATATATTTTATGAAAATTGTGCTAATTTGTAATTGATTCAATTAAATATTTTGATAACAAGTAGGATTTTATTCCAATGTACTGATTTCCCCATTTTAAATATTATATCTCAATGATCTCATGATATGACTTTATGTTAATTATCTTAATTTCACTAAATATATTTAATTTTGAATCATTATTTTAATATTTTATTTTGAATTACTTATTTCATTTTACACATGGTCTACTATTGGAGATGATGCATGTTTATTGATTAATTTATGTCTTCATTACATATGATATTTATTCATTAGGCGTCTATTTAACTATTTTTATATTCATTATGATAATGTTACTATAAATTTTGATGCATAATTTGTATGAAACATGTATACAAGATCGTGACAGTGTATTATTAGTAGGTTGGGGGAATATCCTGATGTTTATTAAGGTAAGGTATAAGGGAAATATGGGGAAATATCTTGGTACCATTTTAAATTATATTTTGATAGATAATATTTATCATATTTACATATAATTTGATCATATATTCTATAGTATAACTTTTCTAATAGATATAACTTTTTATAATTTTTTTACTCATATATATTCATCTGTTTATTAATTTTTAATTATTAATGTCTCATTTTTTTTTACTCAAATTTTTGTATGCTTTCCCAGTTTTCTTTGTATTTCATAATCTACTTGTTTTTTTATGTGTTTAATCTATATTTTATTTGATTTTTGTGCTTGTTTTTTCTTTGAAGTGTATCTAATGGTTTATTGTGCTTAATTTTACACTATGCTTAATGTGTCTTCCTTGTCTTGTACATTGTTGATGTGTTTTCAATGTCTAAATTGTATTCTCCATTTTTGTTACATATATTACATATCTTTTGTTTTAGTTTTTCTCAACAATTTTTTTATATGTTCTATGGTGACATGGTCTATACCATGAATAATAATTTTATTATTCTCCTACATTTACAAGAACCCTATATTTCATCTATATGGGATTAGATTCCATGCATGTACATATTTTTATATTTACTATGTAAAATTTGTTAAATTTATTATATTTATCATTCATATGGGTCACCTCTTACTTGTTTTACAATAATCTCTTATTTATTTTATAATGCTTAAAACCTTGATTCATATAAGGCACACTATTGTGCTATTCCACATTGATTACATTTTCATCATTTGAGGGATATTAATTATGTGCTTATATTTTTAGCTCATGCATGGAAATTTATTTATATCATACACGCTTCTAAGATAAAATAATTTTATGTCAAATATCATTGGTTTCGTATATTATTTTAAAATTGATGAACATATTTCCTTTCTATTGATACCTAGGCTTTGTGGGTTTATCCCAAATCTCAAAATGGGTGTATAAAACCCACATGTCCTATTTAAATACATTTTATTTTGTCATGTGTATTTTCATATACAACACAAAAATGGAATTTAATGTCTATGACTAATGATTTTACTAACTCCAATTTTCAGGGTCTTGATTTTTTTCAAATTTATAGGCCCATAACTAATAATGGTTTACAACTCCTTATACTATTGATATTACATCATATTTATTTATCCTTTCTTTTCTACATTTAAATTATTAATTTAATATTTATTTTTTCCACTAAATTTTGTACTCAAAATTCTATGTAGGGTTAATCATGCATTAAAAGGCATGTGATATCATAGGAGCATTGTAACATATTTTAAAAATCAATGTATATTCTTTTAATTTTTTTCCATTACACATTTTTTTAAATTATTATTATGGGAACTTATGTATGTGTAAATGTTCATGTAAGATTCATATGTACATTTAACATTTTTCAAGAGATTTAGGATAAAAATATTGTATCAAGATAGTATTCATTCTGTTCTAATAAATATGAACACACACATTAAAGTGGTTCATTATGTAGTCACCCAAAAATAGTATCATAAAATTTAATAGTCATTAAATTATATTACTTTAGGATACATTCTTGTTTGTCAATTATAGGTCTATATTATGATTTATTAGTGTGCTTTGTGGTCATTTTTCATCATGTCCCTTCTTTTACCTCTCTTATGTTCTTCTCTATTCCCTCCCTTCTTATTATTCTTATTGAATGATTCCACTAAAAATGTGCATTATACATTTATGGGAACCAAAAACATGCATTGTACATTTATGTTACCAAATAAAATCAAGTGTTTTATTCTTTGGGTGTGGTTCCCTTTTACCAATTAGGTTCCCTTGAGGGTTGGTGGTCCCTATTATCTTATCTTTTTCCTATTTGATGGTTTTTTAAATGTCACTAGAATCTTATTTTTAATTCAAGAGACCTAAAAATACATATGTACATTAATTAATTTAGGACATCAATGTAATTTTATAAATAAGTCATCGATGAATCTAAAGGAAAGAAAAAATAACATATACAATTTATTGTCACAATGTTTTAGAGAAATCAATAGTTTAGAGAGTATTCATTATATCATTGAAATTCATGGTATTAAAAACTTACATCAAAACATATTATGTTATATAATAATTATTGAATTTAATTACTATGGTGTATTTGATATTTCACCATTGAGATTCCTAATATGTAGTTGGTACAATAAATTTTATGCAGTCCAAAATACAAGCCCTAAAATGAATCCTTTCCCTTGTTTTTTTAGGTTTAGCTATAAATATAAAATTTCCAATTATTATTATGAATTTTAAACAAATGTAATCAATATTTTTTTTCCCACCTGGAAAACACAATCCTAGAAACTAATATTAGTTGTTTGTTATTTATAATAAATATGTTATCTGTAGTTTTTGTCCCAAAAATGTGAAATGTACAATTTTAGAGTGGTGCTCACATGTTGATGAGTTTTCTACTTGTTTTCAATATTTTACCATAAAAATATTAATTTTTGTATGAGACTATATGAAATTTATTTCTAAACTATCTAAAAATCAAGTTAATTTTGTTATCCCTATCCTAATTATTTTTGGATCATGAATAATATTGTAAAAGGGGCCTTATCATAGATTACATAGGGACATTTAATTCAAATTATATCAATAAAGAAAAAAATACTCCAAGGTAGCATATGGAGATTAAAAATAGTGTAAAAATTAAAAAAAATAACAAAACCACTAAGACACCAAACATGTATGAAGCCAAATAGGAAATGACTAGTTCCACACAATATTAAGACACTCAATAAATACATTCATTAAAATCATAGCACTTGGAGGTCGTAAGAAATAACATAAATGATTAAATTTTATCTCTGCTTGTACCAAAAGTTAGGTGCAAAGATATAATCATATAATATGATGTCATGTTATTTTATAAATATATCAAAAAAGATTGGAATATACCCATAAAATAACTTAAATTAGTGTTTTGAATCAAATTTAATCCATCATGTAACTTGCTCTAGTTATAATTCCACAATATCTCAATAAACATGCCATCTAAAGTAAAAATTCAATCCTACAGGACCTAACTCTATAGTTACAATAAAATAAAATAAAAGTGTATTATTGGAGTTCATGATAGATGTGAATCTTGGATGATTTTTTTATTTGGGTCTAAATGACCATCATCATCATTATTTTTTTATAAATAATGTCTATGAATCTATATCATTCTATGGAAAGTGTGATAGAGTGAAAAACTTGAAAAAAACAAAGAAGTCTAAACACAAAACCATACTTTTTTATTGAACCACTTGTCCACTTTCCTTAAATATCATCATTTTAAATGAATTATTAAATAATAGGTTATTATATTAGGAACTAATCTAATTCTAGGATAAAACCTATAGAATTAACTAAGAAGAGAATAAAATGAACCCGAGTGGCAACCTTAGACACTCGTAGATAAATTTCAAGAATTAAGCCACCCTAAAAAATCATAAAATCCTTTTACTTTTTTTTCTATGAATTATGGTCTATCAATTGCTATAACATTTGATGCAATTAAAATATTAATTAATAAGGTCCATGAAATTTTTGCAAGTGGGATTATCTTTGCATTACTAATCTCAATTTGATTAAGGGTGAAGAATCCCAAAATTAGTAAGGACCTTTTTTTAGATTTTGTTTCAGTATAGTTATGAGAGAATGAAATTCTATCTAATAAATGTGTGAGTCAAAAAATATATTGAGTAATTTAACTGAAATACAATGAGTCAATTTCATCTTATTTAACAATGTTGATGATAAATAAAAATGCACCGTCATTGACTAATTTAATAAAATTTAAGTCAAACATAATTTTCAAACATGTGAGGAGAACTTGAGCTTTATCCATACTTTTTGATGCTACCCATAGATGTTCAAATAATACCTAGATAACACTTCTTTAAGATAATTTATAAGGATACATCTATTTCGTTATAAACCTAATTTTATTTAGAAACCTTATCAATGTTTATTTTTTAAAAAGTTTTGGTTTAGGGGATTCCAATAATCCCTTATCTTTTGTTCTCTTTATTGTGGAAGGATGAAATATTTTTCAAATAATTTTCATTTAAAGAGGGTATGATGGTCCTATTCAATGATCTTATTTTGGAGGGATGCAATTTATTCCTTATAACCCTCTTGAATAAATATGTGAACTTTAATAATTGGGAAGTCTTGAGAGAGAGGTAAATTATCAAAGATTTTATCATTTCTCTCACTCCATAAAATATAGATAATAAAATGAGCCATTTCCCAAATTAATTTAACTATATCCCCTTGCTCTATGTAGTTTATCATAAATTCTTTGGTAGAAACCTATTTCTACCCAAAATATCTTCATTTTGTGAAATAAATAAAACCAAACTCTCTAGGAAATATTATAGTGAAGGAATCGACAGTTCAAAGTTTCATAATTTTCCTTATATAAGACACACCAAGAGGCCCCTAAAATCCAATCCTTTGAAGTCTGTCACAGAAAAGAGGTTTCTTATTCAATCTAATCTAAAGGGATACATTAGGCTTATGAAGTTCATAAGTAAACCAATTTTTAAATAGCCATATTATGGGGTTAATATGCAAAGTTAACTTATGATAAAAAAATTCATAGAAAGAAATGAGTAAAGGCCTCTTTTCCATTTATTGACATAATTTTCCTACAAATTTAAAATATGGTTAGATATTATGAAGTTATGGAATTAAATTAGAAGATCAAAGGGATAGTTTGAAGCTAAAATTTTTGGGGTTTTCTATCTTAGTTAATCTCAAAATACCTTTGATTTTAACCCATTAATTATGAACTAGAAATCCCCATTAGTTTGAGAAGTAATCCTAAAATAAGCTTAATGGAGGATTATTGCATAAGGGGATAACAATAGACTAGGAATTACAAATTAAAGATCCACATTTTCCATGAAAATTATAAATATGTGGCATTGAATGTTTTTTGATGTTGGTTCCTAGTTTTATACCTCTTACACTTAGCCTTGAAAATTTTTAAAAATGGAAAAAAAATATGAGAAACCCATTGTTGTGTCATTGTATATCGGCAAGGGTTTGGCATCAAGACTAGAATAAACACTGACAATGACTAGGAGGCACTGACAAATGGTATGGTTTTGTCCCTTTTACTTTTGGATCTTCCTAAACAAAGGTGAGAGGAACTATGGGGTATCTTCCTCACATGGAGGGATTCTGAAATTAAATCTCCATGGGGATTAATGGGGAAAATGAAATATCTAACCAGGGCATAACCAAAGTTGCTCACTACACTTGTGAAGGGTTATCATATGGAAGAACAAATTCTCTAGGTCACATACATGATGCTAAAGATAGATATTAAATTTCTTGCATAATTCATTTCAAAAGAAAATTTCAACAAGGGGTTGAATAGAAGAATGCAATGTTGGTATTTAAAGCACAAAATGCAAATACATGTTATATAGGCAAGACTTTATGCATCTGTTGGGCAAATAACACTTGAAATATTCATATGGGCTTATTATCTATAGGGTGAAATAGGTAGGATAGTTAGATAATTATAAAATGAAGATGGTATTCTAGTGGTTTTCATATAGTACAGTATCTTACAATGCTCATGACATTATCCTTTGTAAAGATGTATTAAAAGTCAAATGCAAGATACTAGGAACCATTATGAGTAATTTTCAACTATTGGTGCTAATGAAATGCAAATACCCAAAATATTCTAAAACACTAAAACATACACTGAAACTAAAATCTCTTATACCTTTTGCCATTGAATCCATAAACCTAGGGTGCCTTAATAAGTTATTCAGCAACATATTCTAAAATAATAGAGAAAGGGTTTTATAATGAAGATATATGCTACAAATGATAACCAGTAGTAATCATGGAACCAAATATTTAATAAAAAACATTTGAAAAACACATTTTTGTACTTCATCAAAAGGAAATAGTAAGAACCATAAATATTTTCCATTAACTTGGCAAGAAAATATTACATACATCAAATTTTTAGAATGTTGCCATGGGGACAAGCATGGTGATTTTAATATTTTGACAAGGGAGAGATAAACATGATCTCAAACTGTAGTAATGGAGGTACACTTGCAACCACCTTAGCAAGGGAGACAAGATCTATACAAAAAAATTGATCCCAATTTTTTTTGTAAAACCTAAACATAGATAAAATGAACAGCCAACAACAACCTTGAATAGAGGAAAAGCCCTCTATTTATATATTTTTTACACCTTGAACATTCAATGAATATGTGTTAGCTATGAGATACCCTTGATCATGCTTAGAAACTCATGCATTGTAAGAAAACCACTATGGTAACTACCTATCCTCGTAATGATGACTATTTCAAGCAAACCTTTGATCCTCTTAGATAGAAATTAACTACACTTGGGCTTGAGGGAGATTATTCCCTTGAGATAAAAATAAACTCCTTGTATTCATATGTTACTACTTGGCCATGCTTTCCCATTAATCATTTAAAAATCTATAAACTTCTAGATAATTTCCCTTCCTCCTTTGCATGCCAAGGAAATCCCATTACCCTATGATGATTACACTGGAATGCTCCAATTGTGATAGAGGCAAAGAATGATCCATGGGAATTTATAAAATATGCTTACGAATGGCCCACCTTGGGCTCATAAACAATAAAAAACTTTGTTGATACCCTTTGGACCATCTTTATATGGAAGTTATACTTCCTGCTTGCTACAACTACTTAGAAGTGTTCTTTGACCACTTGCTTGCATAACTGGAACCTGTCAATGAAGAACTTATTTTACACTTTTAATTCTTATTCATCCATTAAGGAAACGTAAATTTTGTCTTTAAACCTAAATATGGCCACCTCTTGACACAAGACATTCCATATCAGGTCTATCTAGGAAATTTTGGGGCATAAATGTTACTAAGGTAATTAGTTGGCCCAAATCTATACATGTGTCACTTTCTGATTGGTCTTAGGAGTTATAGATGCATCTTGATGTGATGACCCATTTGTAATGTGCTACATATCACCTTTTTATTTATTTATAGTTTTTAGGTGGGGCCCTTAAATTTAGTTAGCGATGGGAGTGCCATTTCTCACTCTGATAAGTAGTCAAGACCCTACCTGGATAGGTGTCTCTTTCATGGATGATCTCAACCATGCTTGGACATGTGTTGCCTTTTGATTTATCTCAAGAACCTTAATGATAGATATCAATAAATTTGTATTAATTATGTGGCCTAAATGGATCCACACATCATTCTCGGAGGTAATATGTCAATCTCATGTTTAAATCTAGAAGGATGACACATGTCATCATCTCACAAGTTCAATGGGGACACCTGTCTCTTCAGTGGGATATCAGATAAGTCCTTTGGATTTTTAGATAGAAGTAGTATCAGCATGACATGTATCCTTTGTAAAGACATGCATCACTCTCTAAATGGGCCTTAGATACTTATATACCATAAGGTCTTAGATTTAATGCTCTAGTGTTTCCACGTGTCAACCTTAAAAGGATCTCACAAGTCTTGGATTTGATATATTAGGAGCTTTCAATTTGATCTAGGGTGAATCTTACTCATGGGATGATAAATTATTACAGATATCCCATGGAATTGAATTCCAATGTCTAGCCAATCTATGAACTCTCGGGATGCCGCCACATGAGGTATTTTGAGTTTGGTGTATTTTCCCTAAGTGTCATCCATAGAGTGACCCTTTTTAACCCAATAGAAGAGCTTGATGTTATAATAGTAGAGATGCATGCCTCAGATAAGTACCATGGTGACACATCACATGTTGTGAAGGGAGTGTTCTTTTAGGATATTACTTATAATTTAACATTGTATGAGACATCACAATATACAATGCTTATAATTTAACGTTATATGAGGAATCACAATATACTATGTTTATTTCATTTAAATGATAGGAAATTATCTAAAACAAATATAGGATCTCTTAAACTCGAGTGAGCATTGATAGAAATGAAAAGGTCTAAACAATTTATCCATTTATAATTAGCAAGGAAATGATTGCTCAATGCAATATTAGGAATGAACACTGGCTCTCATTCAAGGATGTATAACCCCTATGGGTGTGTAAATAACCCCAAAACATAATACCATGTTCCAATTTATTGGGCCATGGAGTCAACATTTAGTAATATACATCAATATACACCAGTGAAGGCTCAAAAAAACAAGGTAAACTAAGAAAAGGAGATCAAGAGGATTTAAGAACAAATTCATGAAGATAAACTACACAAATAATGACCAGAGCAAAGGGGCAACAAGGCAATAGAAGAATAAAATAATAATATTATACACTATATAATAAATATACATAGGTTATGGACTCAATTAAGGAAGTCTTTCAGATGCCTTTCATTGACTGAAAGCTCCATTATTTCACCATTGTAGTCTTTCAAGAACAAAGTATGTTACCCAATATGATATTCAATGGAATATGGATCCATCTACAACACATCAAATTTTCCTTGCTTGCCTTTCTCCTCATGCCTGTTATCCCAAAGTAGAACCAAATCACCTATTTGGAAGGTTCCTAGAGTGAGTATTTTAATCAAATATCTTCTTCATCTTTTCATTGAACTTTAGTGATCTTTCATGAGCTATTCTTTTAATTTAATCAAGCTCAATAATCTTGTTTATCTTGCTTTCATAGTGGTTTATTTGGTCATCATCTTCTTCTAATCATTGCATAAACTAATAGGTTGGCAACTGTAAATTCATAGGCAAAACTGCTTGATCTCCATAAATGAGATCAAAATGTATTTTTCATGTATCTCTCTTAGATGTGATCCTATCAGCCCAAAAACAAACTTTAATTATTCATCCGACTTCTTCTTGTTTGCTTCCAAAGTATATCTAATTATCTTGAGCAAGTTGTTGTTACTAGATTCTTCTTGCCCATTCCCTTGAGGGATTTAATTAAAAGCATAGGTAAATTTAATCACCTAATCTCTACATAATGCCACTAAAGGTTTGTCTTTGAAGCTCATGGCATTATCATCAATAACTTTGATAGGTACACTAAATCTATAAATAATTTGATTTATCAAAAATTCCATAACTATATGGTCTATTATCTTTTTTTTAGGGACTACCTCAATAAGTTTTTTTAAGTAGTTAGATGAAATTATTATCCATCTATGTCTAGTGATTAATGAATCAAATATTTCCCCAATGAAATCCATTCCTCAGTGTCTAAATAGGTCTTCAATCGTCATAGGCTACAAGGGAAGAGAACTAGATGGTTTCATCCTCCATACAATGTGGTAACACTTTAGCATTTTATAAACTTTTAAACAACATTTTTAAATAATGATGGCCACCAATAACCATCTCTAAGAATTTTATGAGCTATAACATCAGGCAAAGAATGGCCACCACATACTCCACTATAGAAGTCTTCATTCAAGTCAATAGTTTTTTCATCTAGAATACATCTTAGGAGAACCTCATTCAAATTATACCATGTTAGTTCATTCTCTATCATGAGGTACTTTTGGGAAACAATTTTAAGAGTTCTCCTTTTATTCTTATCTAGGTCAGAGAGATAATTGTTATTTCTCAAGTAGTGAACAATATCTTTATACCATAGAGATATGTTAAATTGACTCAAAGAATAATCAATATTGAAAATAACAGTGTTTACTTCAATGGCTTGTAAATTAGTCTCAACCATGAGCTTTTATCTACACATCCCTCTCACTAACTTGGTGGTCTGAATATCCATGTACTCTTTTAAATTGTTGACCCACCTGCAAATCTTGTTGGATACTTCAATATGAGTTAAAACATCCTTCACCATGACATGCAAGACATAAGTAATAATCTCTCAAACTTAGAATTTAAGGCCTATACATCTTAAAATCCTTCAATAAATCAAAATCATATTTTTCCATGAAGGTATAATTCAGCTCAGGAGCTTGCATATCTTTTCCAAAGAAATCTATGGGTTGTTCCTGATTGTCTTCATTATTTTACAATATGATAGAAGCAACAGTGTTATATGATGCAAAATACATTATCTAAAATGCCTTAATTTAATTAGGGATGGCTAAAATAGGGGCAGACTTTAAAGATCCCTTAATTTCATTGAAATCTTACACGACATTCTCCTCCCACTTGAAGATTTGGTCTTTATTTAACATATAAGTTATAGGAAAAATGATCTCTGTAAAGATGGACACAAACCACCTTATGAAATTCATTTTTCTAAATAAAGACTCAATTCCCTCCTTATACTATAGGATAGGCACTTTTTCAATGGCTTTTACCCTCTTAGGGTCAATCATGACACCATCCTTGGACATAATATGCCCCAACAACTTGTCCTGTTGTACTCTAAAGTGACATTTCTTTGGATTAAGTGAAATTTCAAACTCCATATATCTAATAAACACTTTCTCTAAATGCTCCAAATGTTTTATATAATCTTGGAGTACACAATAATATCATCCTGATACATGACTATAAACTTGTTAATTACTCCTGTAAAGTCAACATCCATAGCTCAATGAAATGTTACACTAGCATTCATTAACCTGAAAGGCATCCTCATATATACATAAGTTCCTAAAGGCTTTGTAAATATAGTCTTGTGTCTCTATGATTCCTTCATCACAACCTAGATATATCTTGAGAAACCTTATAATGTGGACAACATCTCTGATCTAATAACATTTTTCAACAGACTATCTATATTAGATGGGGGATAATTACCTTTTAAAGAAGATTTATTCAAATTTTATAAATTTAGACTCAAGCAGATGTCACCATTCTTCTTGATGATAGGGACTACATTTGTAACCCATGATGAAAACATGATAGGTTGAATGATACCACCATCCCTTAGCTTCTTTAACTCATTCCACATCCTGGTGGCCAAGATGGGATTATAAGGTCTCTATTTCTAGTTGAAAATATTTCTCTCAAGTTAAAATGGGATGACATGTTGAAAAAAATCTTCCCTATATGTGATTAACTCAGAACAAGACCATGCTAAATAGTCTTGGTACTTTCCTAGTAGCTGCAAGTATACTTACTTCTCAGTTTCACTAAGGGGAGTACCCAACCAAACCTTCATTGGATTCTCATCAGAACCCAAATTACACTCAATAAAATCTTTTGAGATAAATGATTATTGGGTCTTGATTCTATCTTCCATATAAAAATATGTTTCTAGACTTATCAATCCTCTAGGGAGCATGTTTGTTTTTAGGTGAATAATGTCCTTCCCAAACAAGGTTTCCATTCTATCTCAAAACTGAACCATAGATTCCAATTCTATAACTTGATCATAGTATTCAACTTCATAATTTAGAATCCTCCTAATTTGTTCATCATCATTAAAAACCTACCAATGATGAACATTTTCTATGATTGAACGCCTAATAAGCACCTCCATTTGATACTGACAATGAGTGCTCATATTTATAATATCAAAATGATCACCAAACCCTTCAAGTTTATCAGCTTCTTCATTGAAACTTATGTCATGAAAATAATTTTTGAATACATTAAATAATTCAAGTAAATCCCAAAAAACATTATGATATTGTTTAGACATTAATTTTGGTGGCATAAACATTGCATACCTATTTAACCACTAATTTATAATTACCCTTGATAATCAAATTTTTGATTCCATACTCATGGATAATACATAAACCAATCAAGAGTCCATCATAATCAATAGTATTATTCATGCACTCAAATGATAACTCAAAAGAAAACATTAAACATTTACCATTGGGGGGATAGAAGATAACCCCTACCCCATAAAATAAAGCCCCATCTTCCAAACCACGCCTTCACTATTAAGTTCAACATCAAGATCAATAAGCTATCCATCAACATCAACATTTCCAATAAAGTTTCCAAGCTCAACATCCTTGTATATACTTCATTCAAAGCATGTTTTGAATATTTTATTACGTGCAACATCTTTGACTCTCTATAAATTTTGACCATCTTACTGTCTAATAGAATGGTTGTGTAAGAAAGGTCTATTTGTACACATTCACCCATGTTATCAGTCCATTTTCATGACAATAACATCCCCTAATTAGGTGGGCAGTCCACAACTACCATATCCATATTCAAATATTTACCTAGATGCACTACCAACTCTACTACCAGCATTTTCACTTGTCTAACAATTAGAAATTCTCATTAATCCATCACATAAAACTTGGCAAAGTCAGATGTAATTTTCACTATGAGCTCATTTAGGACATGCAAGGGTATCACATTAAAACAAGCACTAGAATCAAACATGTAGTTGTAAAGAATAAAAGTATTGATCAGTAGGGTTGTATAAAATGGACGCATATTCGTCTAACTTTCTACCAAAGATGTTTTCAAATAGACCTTTGGGTAGGTTCAATAACCTCTTCTGGTTTTTCATCACTTTTTATGGGTGTTTTGCATAAATCAATTTCATTCATAGTTAATTTCTAACCAGATTCCAAGTATTCAAATGTCATCTTCATATGTTTAGGTACTCATAATAACTCAACAAGTGGCATGGTGATTTATACTTGGCTTAACACTTGGGCCATATCACACACACTACACTGAGGAAGAGGTGTATTATATGGAACGGTGAAAACACCATCAACTAAGATACAATAACTTAAGGTCTAAAGTGGAGCAGGATGGGATGAGTTTGCATTCTTAGCAGAAATTTAGAAGGGTGGGTTTGTTTTAACATGATTTTCACCGTTAGGAATACTAGATATAAAAGGTACATTATTTTTGGTGGGAGCACATGTAGGATTAAAAACTTGGGACATGGGTGCTAGTTTGGAGGAACTTGGAACTGATGTAGTTTTCTTCAATTCTTTATTTACATCCCCTACCTTTAGATTTGCAAGGGTAGTGTCTTGAGTAGCAGCACCTTGATACTTGCATCTCAAGTAGTATTCTTTCTCTTAGGTACCTACTGCATTAATTTGTAGCTTCCTATCCTCAAATGATAGAACTCTGCCATCATATTTTTAATCATAAACAAAATTAAAAAATCAAAATCATGAATGGGCAATTCATATGCTTTTGCCATATTAAGATCATAAGCAAATTTGCAAGTTGGGATATTTACCTTCTTGACTGCACTGAAAAATTTATCAACAATAGTATCACTCAAAATTTTTGTGGAGGCGTACATCTTGCTTTGGGGTGTTTGATAATTAGACATTAAAATCTCATCATTAGATGACGTTGACTCAGGTTCAACCACATCTTTATCAATCAGTTCAACAATATCACATGGGGGATATGGGAGGAAAAACATGCCACATTAACCAATATCAATGTCATAATTTACCAAATTTACTTTTCCATTTAACATATAAAGTACTTCATTTCCAACCCCTGTATTCTTATCTCTATTTGTTATTTCTTCACGTGCATGCATCTTCCCTTTATCATTGTCTTGATTGTAGAAACTAGGTTTTTCCTATGCTTGATTCGGACTTCTATCTCTTATTTACATGTAAACCGATGAGTCATTCCTTTCTCAGATTTCACCATTTTATATGACATTTATTTGACAGTAAAGGCCAATGTCTTAACCTTCAACTGAAGGTTGGTTGTTTTCAGGGAGTGTGTATTTTATAAATTAAACAACATTAGATCAACCCACTTATTCATAAGATTTACCACAATGTTTATGTTACCCTAAATTTGGATGGACATGTTAAATGCCTTTCTTAGGTTCATGGGAGCCTTGTCCCTCAAGTAATAGGAATCCTTCTTGTCAAAGGCATCACCGTATTCTATCAATCATGTTGTATGCCAAGGATTGATGTTCTTGGTAGTCACATCATAACTTTATTAAACCATTTATTGAAGTCCTACAAACACTCATTATGATTATTCATGATGTTTTCAAGCTCAACCAAGAAAAACCTTAGATAAATTCTATCACCATAATAAATTCTAAAAATATTATTCAATTCTTCCCATGAATCAATGCATCCATGGGGAAGGGAATTGAACTGGTCATGCATGTCTTCTTCTAGTGTGTGCATAAATAATTTAATGCACACATCGTCATTCTCAATCTCATATTCATCAATGATATTTTGAAAATCCCTCAATTACTGATCACCACTCACTGTATTATTCCTTTGAAATTTTGGAAGGTGGTTCCTTACTTCATTTAAGACGTCATTATGATAACATTCAATGTTATCAAAAGTGATAGGTCTAAAACTAGGAATGTGGAATGTAGGATATTCATTTTCATCTTGGTCTCTATGGCTCTCTATTAATTCAATGGTGGGTTCAATAAAAATTATCAGATGGTTATGAGAGGGTGAATGAGGTGGACTTGGTAGATCAAACTTAGGAGGGGATTCAACTAGCTAAGAAGGAACTAGATATTAAATAGGACTATAAGTTATAGAGTGACTAAGAGAGATATGAAAGTCCTAAGTAATGGGGAGTTGAACAAAAAATTTCAAAATTATCAGAATCCTTACAGTTAAGACATTCTTTAGTAGCTTAACTTTGCCCTTAAACTAACCTCCAAACTTATCTCCATCTTTGATGTAAACTTAGTGGTGAGACAAGTTGTTTGGATCAATCAAATTTGAAGGATAACCTAAATCCTTCTAGATTTACAACAAATAAAATACTCAAAGCTGAAACTTAATAGAAATATTCAAAAACAACACTGATCTTTCTTTAAACCAAGTTATAAAATTGGAGTCACCACTAGAATCAAAATTCTAGAATATAATAGTTAACACATTGTTTGTGATACATGTTTAAAATAAACATTATTAAGTCTATTGATTAGATAAAAATCAAATATACTAAAATTTTCGGAATTATTTTTAAAAGGGAAAAAGCACCTTCCAACATACAATTTTAACATCTCTTTGCTAGAAACACAACAGAAGTCAAATTGTTAAATCTCTAAATTCTTGTCACCTCCCCAGTGGAGTGATACAAAAATGATAGCCAAGATAGTCATAATGTATCAAATAACAATAGAGAGATTAACAACATGAAACACTTACATCTCTCTACGAGAGTCCCCAATAACACAAGTTCCATGAGTGTCTTTTTTATCCCTGATAATGATGCTAGTTGAGTGTTGGTTCCCATTTATATAGCTCTTATGCTCATCCTTACACACTTGAAAAAATGGAAAATAAAGATGAAAAATCTATTGAAATATCATTTTAGCTGAGGAAGAGTTTGGCATCAAAACTAGACCAAATGCAGATAATGATTGGATGACACTAACCAAAGGTATGGTTGGCTCCCTACTACTTGTTGCTTTATTTGAACCAAGATGAAAGGACCTATGGGGTAACATTCTCACGTGGATGGATTATGCAATTCAATCTCCATGAGTATTATTGGGGAAAATGACAAATCTAACTAGGGCATAACCAAAGTTACTCACTCCACCTAGGATGGTTTTTCACACAGGATGAACAAATGCTCTAGGTGACATATAAACTAGTCAAGGTAGATATAAAATTGATTGCATACTTCATTTCAAATGAAATATTCAACAACAAGGGAATGAATGAAAGAATGTAATGCTAGTCTTTAAATCACAAAATATAAATACATGTTATGAAGGCAAAATTTAATGCATGTTCAAAGCAAATAACACTTGAATTATTCAACTGGGTATATTATTTAGAGGGTGAAATAGGGTAGGACAATAAGAGAATTATAAAATATAGATGATATGTAGGTGTTTTTTGAATAATAGGGTATCTTATGGTATTCATGACATTATCCATTGTAAAGATGCAAAAAAATTGAGTTGCAAACTAGTGGGAGCTAGTAGGAGTAATTTAAAACTATTGGTGCTAATGACATGAAAATACCCAAATGATCTTGAAACTGTATAAAATACATTGAAACTAGAATCTCATATACCTTTTCCCATTGAATCCATAAACCTAGGGTGCCCTAACAAGTTATTCAGTAATTTATTATAAAATAATGTAGAGAGGTTTTTATAATTCATATCTATTCTCAAAATAATAACCATTAGTAAGCAACCTTAAATAGAGAATAAGTCCTCCATTTATACATTTTTCACCCAAAATATTCATGGAATATGCATCAGCTGGAAGATGCCCTTTATCATTCTTGGAAGATCATGCCTTGTAAGAAAATCATTTTGGTAACTTCCTATCCTTGTAATGATGAAGACTTCAAGAAAACACTCGATTACCTTACCTAGAAATGCACTACACTTGGGCTTGAGGGAAAATATTCCCTTGAGATCAAAATAAACTCCTTTTCTTCATGTGTAACTACTTAGCCATGATCTCTCGTTAATAATTTTCAAAATGAAAACTTTAGGATAGCTAACCTTCCTCTTGTGCATGTCAAAGAAAGCCCACCACCCTGTGATGATTGCACTAGAATGCATCAATTATGATAGAGGCAAAGAATGATCCATGGCCATTTAGAAAAAATGCTATGCAATGGCCCACCTTGGCCTCATAAACCCTAAAAAATTTCATTAATCCCTCTTGGACCATCTCTACATGGAATTTATGCATCCTTCTATCTACATCTACTTGGAAGTGCTCTTTGACCACTTGTTTCGATAGCTAGAACCTTGCAATAAATACATTCTTATGTACTTAAAATTATTATTCATCTATGAAGGAAATGTTAATTTTATCTTTAAAGCTAAATATCACTACCTCTTAACACATGGCATGCCACATCAGATCTAGCAAGCCATTCATGGGACTTAAATGTGACTACATTGTTAAGTTGGATCAAATCTAAATGCGTGGCACTTTTTGATTGATCTTGGGGGCTCTGGATGTGTCTTGATGTGATGACCAATTCATAACATGCCACATGACACATTTTTATTTATTGTGAGTTCTTGTGTAGGGCCCTTTAATTTGGTTGGTTCTGGGAGTTCCACTTGTTGATCTCATAAGTAGTTGGGACCCTGCCTGGATAGGTGTTTTTATTATAGACCATCACAAAAATGATTGGACACATGTCACCTTTTGATTATACTTATGACCCTTATTGACAGTTGTCAACAACTTTGTATTAATTGTGTGGCTCAAAGGGAGCCACACATCATTCTAAGAGGCAATCTATCGATCTAAGGTACAACTCTACAGGGGTGACAAACCCCATCATCTCATGCATCTAGTGGGGACACACATCTTCTCAGTGGTATCTCAAAGGAGTCCTTTGGATTATTAGACAAGAGTAGCATGGGCATGACATGCGTCCTTTAGAGGGACATGCATCATTCTCATAAATGGCCTTGGATAGTTGTACACCATCAAGTTTTAAATCTGATGCTCCAGGTGTTTCCACATGTTGACCTCAGAAAGCTCTTGAAATTCTTGGATCTGATAGTCCAAGATCTTCCATGTTGATTTAGGGTGCATCCAAAGGCAGCATGTGGCACCTTATAAGATACTAGGGTTGCGTTAGGGAGACACAACGTCATCTCATAGACTGCTGGATTGCACCAGGATACGTGGTGTCTTGGATTCTAGAAGACTTATTTGTGGGCTGAGAAATTCTTACACATATCCTATGGACTTGAATTCCAATGGCTAGTCCATTTGTGAGAACTTACGATGCTGCCACATGGTGTCTTTTGAGTCCAGGAGATTTGCCCCAAGTGTCATGCGTATAGCACTCCTTTTTCAACCAATTGTGGATCTTGAAGTTTTGATAGTAGAGACGTGTGCCTCATATAAGGGCCATGGCAAGACATGGCATGCTATGGAATGAGTGTTTCTTTCAGGACCCTACTTTAAATATGACATGGCAAGAGGCATTGCAAGCTTCTACGTTTAAGTTGTTGATGTTCTAAGCGATCATCTAAAGCAAAAATAGGATCTCTTGACATCAGGTGAGTAATTGTAGACAGGAAAAGGGCTAAACAATTCAGGCATTTATACTTAGCAAGGGCATAATTGCTCAGGGCAATTTTGGGTCCTCCACATTATAAATATACTTTATTCAAAAAGAAGATACCTAAGATGTTCTCCTTGACCTGATAGATTCCCCAAAAATGATTACTCCTAAAACATGATTCATCATGAACAAATTCATGATTTTAGCACCTCCTTTAAATTTAGTCAAGTAGAATTATTCTCGTTCCATTAAGGCAATCAATTTTATTACTATCTCTAATTCCAATATAAAGAAAAGATTCACGATTATTTATTATCATATACATTTTGAAATTAATTTTATTATATGATAATAAAAGTTAACTTTCTAACTCGAATTAAAATCTTTGTAATTAAATGTAAAATTTAATTTCCATAATTTTTTTCTCTCCCATAAGATGAGAAATTTTTTAGGTCATAATCTTACTAGGGTCATAGTTAATGTGCTCATTTACTAGGAAGTGCAAGTCCCACAAGCTCTAGAGTTACATTCGGTCATTAAAAATAAAATAAAAAAATAAAAAAAATTACATAGAAGTCAAATTTATATGGGCTTTCCCCTATTTCTACCGCCACGAACTAATCCCCGACGTCTCACTACCCATAACCATTATAAAGCAATTCAAATCAACGTCATGATGAACTCATGACTGGACTGGACCAGTTACTAGACTGACAATGAACAATTATTAAATTAAAAGTTAATTTGATTGAGAAAGGACAACTATTACATTTAAAGTTCTGCAGATTGTCAAACCTGGAGAAGAAAAAGTCAGATTTGCCATGATGTTTTGTACATTTGCTATATGAGATTTTATGATGACCAGTCTACATTCATTCTGCCTGGATCGCACTACAATAAGTGTAAGTTTGACACATTACCTATCTTGACCGTGCACATCCATCAACTCCTTTAAAATGAATTCATTTCCTCCACTTTGCAGTAGATATTTTACATAGGTAGATTATTATTATTAGAAGAGTAAAATATTTGCGAATAAAAGGAAATTTCACTTGGAATTAACGGATGTTCGAGAATTCTTTTTTAATTTGAGTATCCTCTTCATCCACCTCCCAGACGGAAAAATAAATAAATTAAATCAATAAAAAAAGAAAGAAGTTAAAAATATAATAATAATAATAATTTAGTCTGCCATTTGCAAACTTGGATTTATCTCACACAAAAAGAGCAGGGTTTCCTGGGGCGTGCATTCCATCTGGAAATAATATTTTTTAGTATGTTGATGTTCTTTTAAGTAGTTATTATTTTTATACCATACTCCTTTTAAACAGAGGATGTATTATATGTTATTTAATATTTAGTATAATTTAAATTAACAATTTTTGTTTGCCCATTGCTTGGTTTAGTAAAATGTATCAGAACAGATGGGGATAAATTGTTCATTTGCTATTATGAGATTTTATGTGTTGCTGCCCATGGTTTTGTATTTAATATCTCAGTTTACTCCAAAATATTCTACTTAACATTTTCTATAATTTCTAATGTTTAAATGAACACACTACAAATTTCTATGTAATATATTTTTTAAAGTGAACTTGTTAAATCCAACAACACTCACTTTAACAGCCATTCTTTTTCCCACATTTTTTCTCATTCACATTTTGATAAAGCTGACGCTCAAAATCCTTTGTTTCTTCAAATTAATGAAGATTCTTATTTTCCTTATATTCCTGTTAAAAAGTTAAAATTTATCGCCCACTTTTGCTACAAAGGCGGAACAACAAAAATCTACCATTGGGTACTCAAATTTATTAGTTTCCTTGGACAGATAATGAGCTTAAGATTCCCTTTAATTTATTATTATCGAATCGACGATTTCAAGAAAGTGAGATGGAGAAGCCATTAACCGATTTAAAGAAAAGTGGAAACTCACCATTTTGTGAAGACAAGGAAAAGAAATGTGTGAGGATTGACATTTTGCAGTGAGAAACTGAAACATGAGATCAAATTGTTTAATACTAATTTATGGTAACTTTCAGTTAGGAAATTATAACAAGTTGGATTGGATATGTGAGATTAAATTTTCTTATTCTTTTGTTTTTTTTGGATTGCCAAATAAAATAATATATATTAAAGTAAATTATTTCAAAATTAATGTAAAAGAAAATATTAAATATAAATAAAATAGTTGCTGAACACTTTAATAAATGAACCAAATAGAATCCACCACGAAGTAGCTCAATTATTTTCAATCTGGATGAAGTATGGGAATAGTTTGTGTTTTTTTGTTTTTCTTTCCTATAATATAATCAAATGTTGGATGAAGTATGGGAATAGTTCGTGTCCATGATGTATTTTAACAATTTCGATACTTCTCTGATTTTCTTTCTTTCTAAATTGACAGTTTATAGTGAAAGTGAATCATACTCTACTCATTAGGGTGCCTGTGGTTTGACAAATGTTGGTACACGTTTTCTTAAAAAAATGAACTAGTCCTATGGCTTTAGAAAAATTAAGCGGAATTAATTACAAAAGAAGTCTTATAAAAATGAAAATACTAATAAATTATATAATATATATAATTATATGTTAAAAAAAATCAAAAATATATTTTATTATAATTTAAAATATATTATTAGTATTAGTATTTTTAATAATTATTAATTTTAAATTATTATTTTATTTCGTTTATTTTTTTTTAAGTTATTGGATTAGGAGGAACGAGCAATATAATATCTTGTTTATATTTTATTGAACTTCCATTTATTCATGCAATGTTGAAATATTAATCATCTATAATTATTAATAATATTTTTGATGATTTTATTTTATTTTATATCAAGAAAAATCTTATTATTATTGTTATTTTTATATAAAATAAATCAAATAAAAATTACAACTAATTAAATATAAATATTTACAACTTAAATATTAAAATTAGATATAAAAGGTTATCTAATACAAACAAGTCCAAGTGTAATAAATAAAAACTAAATCAATATAATGTGATTGATAGGTTAAGAAATTATCATACCTTGGTTGTTTTATAGATATGAGTGTAATGTGAAAATATTTATTTTACTTAACATGTCCTTGATTTTATGGACCTACATAATGCAATGAGATAAACTTGCACATCAATATGCTTGTTTTGTATAGCTCAGTTGCTTTAGTTATGTCCCAATGCCACCAATTGTAAACAAGTGCTTCAAACATAGTCAAGACTCTTTTTTTGGAGTTATCAACATACAATCCACTTATTCATCTAGGAAGAACATAAATTATCTTATCTTCAACTATTTCTTTCCATTTTAAAAGTATAGAATGCTTTTATATAAGCTCCCATTTTGAGGTGAGGAATGAAGATCTTATTTCTCAATCACTCATCATGTATTGATTATGTTAAAGTAATTATATGTTAATAAAATTTATTTAGTCATCGTATGTTATTATAAAATTTTATGCAATTAGAATTTTCTCATGGCATGCCTTTTTTTTTGACAGTGTCTTATTATCTTTACATACAGGTGTTTTTTCATAAAAAATAAATCATATCATTTTAATTTTCTATTAGTACCCAATCATGACATATTATATGTTGTTAAATTTAAGTTGAAAATAGGAGAAGCTAGTATATCCCATGTAACAAAGGCCCTCATAAATGAGCAATTGAAAGCTCTGAAAATGTATAAAATAAATATTTCCCTATATATGCATAATAACTACTATGACAACATAGGAACCAAAAAAGTACCTCAATGTAAATATAAGAATGATAATGTGTATAACATATTTATGTGAGGACCTCACAATGTTAGTGACCAAACCCAACTTAATGACTTTATCTACACTAAAAATCACCAAAAATGATTACAAGAGGACCATTTATGGACAATAATTACTTAAAATATGCTTACAATAAATCATTAATGTGCCGAAAACCAATGTAATAGTATAAAAATGGTAATGTAGAATATCATTGGGATAAGAGATGTCTAATATAATAAAAGAGGATGTATTGATCAATCTAATCTAGTTGAATATGATCAAATATAAGAGATTATATATATCACCATATAATAATTTAAGGAAATGGTAATGTAATCAAATCTATGACATGTTTTCTTTGAAATTGGCCCCTCCAAACTATGGGTGCACAATGTGAAAGCTACTATTGTATAACATGTGAATCTACATAGCACTTGCTTAAGAAATCTTATGAAAAACATATATATATATATATATATATATATATATATATAAATATATATATATATATATATATATATATATATATATATACATGATGTATATGAAATATGCTAAAATAGGCAAACATGTAGCATGTATAAAGTACTATTTTTTTATTTTTTCATGTTTTTTAATGTGTTTCAAATTTTAAAAATTCATTTAATTTACCAATGTTTATATGTTTCTACCCCTTTTTGGTTAATATATGATCTATTTAGGTAGCACGTGTGATAAACATAATGTGATAAAGTGCATTAAAATTACCATGAGTATCATTATCCATATAATACTAAAGATAAACATATATTATGTGTTCTAAAGATTATGATAAAATTGAAATGACATGACATTTGATATAGCCAACTATGTGGGAAAATGAATTATTCGTTAAGAATATTGATTTATATAGGGATGAACTCATCCCCTCATAAAACAATTCTCAAAGAAAGATATATATAGGATCGATAAGTATCATATGTTAATACAATGCATAAATATTTGAGATTGAAGTAAATAATATGTAGTAAATCTTATAAATAGGAAAATGTGTGGGTAAAATTCCCCTAATAATAAAATATATGTCATGTACATCAATGTGTCATAAATATTCAAGTAAATATTATGTATGAAAATTAAGTTACTCCAATATTTTAATAGTGATAAGATTATGAAAGCCAAAATTTAATGAAAGAAAGTAATCCATGTAATTAATTAGGAATAAAATGCAATTGACATACACTCATGCAAAAATTGTGCTAAAATGTTACTCAAATAAAATCATTATATGTCATCAAGAAAAATGCAAGGGTAAAATGCATTTAGAGGAAAATATTTGTAGATAGACGTAGTAAATTTTTTTTTTTTTTTGGGGTATGGTGTGCCCATGGACAAGTATGTGACATTATATGAAGCCATGATTTCATTTTTTTTATTTGAATATACACACAAAAAAAAATAGCAGAAGAAAGCATACATTTATACAGAAAATAAATCTACCAAGGATCTCAAAATATAGGAATTATGCAACCATCAGGGTATTTTCACAAAATACACCTATGAAATTGTGGTGATTCTGCTACATTTAGCAAACACCTTATTTTTTAATGTTGAAATAACCTACCTTCATCACCATGGATATTTTTAGATCAACCCCAAACTAACTCTACCATTACAACATATAGGATCATAGTATGAATAAGTTCCTTATATATGTCCCTTATTAGTATGAATAAAATAAAATATAGGTATAGTGTAAAAACATAGTATAATTCATCCATATCTAGATCATATATCCATAAAGATCAATTGCAAATATATGGTTATGGTCTCATAAAATTAAATTTTCTAAAAAATTACACCAATCTTCAAAAGCAGATAAAAGGAGGGAACCTTTTAAACTAGAAAAGATCAATCTAAATATATATATATATATATATATATTTATGAAGAGCTTCTAGAGGTTTTTGAGTAGGTGGAATGGTTTTAATCCAAATAAATGATATGTTTGTTCAATGGATTATGGCCTATACTTTTATATCTACATCAATGTGTGTCTTTACATTACAACAATCTAATATATGGTAAGATTGATATATGTCATGTTTATTATTACTTTTAAATCAAAGGAAGACAAAGATAAAATCAAAATTGGATATTACTAGGATTAGGATAAACACATCATTTTGGATAAATAATGGTATCACACATTAAAATCTATTACTATTTTTTTTTAATTCTAAACCATTCTGAATAAAATTAACACATTATCCCCTCAAGTTTTGTAATTTTTATTTGTTTTGACATATTAGGAATGTATTTTGAGTTTATATTAATGTAAACCCCCAAAAAGATGAAACAATACATACAAACTATGGTATGATGATTTTTGATCTAGACATCTAGAAAGACTCCCTACATATGTTGAATTATAGGTTGGGGATTGAAAATGATTGTAAACTCTTGACTATGAAGGTTTACCCTTCAGATGTCATACATGTTTTATTACCAGTCATTTCATTAACAACTATCCATGTAATAAACAAAATTAAGGAAATATATGGTGGAAGGACGATAATCCTAAATTTTAAATAATTTGAGTAAATAAGTAAATTGTGAAAGAACATGAAAGTGAGGCCCCAAAAATAGTCTTGAAAACACATGTGGAATTTTTAGCTCCATCTAATGAGGTTGCAGTCAAGGATTTAGAAAAGAACTCTAAATACAAATACAGAAAAGGGTTGAAGGATCAAAATCCATTAAAGTCTAATGTTGAAGGTGATGTTTCTTAATCCAAGATTCCTTTTCTAATTCATAAAAAAGGTGATTCTCCTTGAACTTTCCATTCTAGTTTTGCATGATTAAGGGTTTAGAGGAGAATGGATGATAGTGAGTAACCAAATGAAAGGAAAAGGTAAACAAGGGTTTTAACCTCTAAATATGATCCTCAGATTGTTAATATAAAATGGTTTTCAAGCATCTTATTTATTTCTTGGTATAGTTTTTTTTAATGGTAATTATTGTGTTTTTGTTATTTTTGTAATGTTGGGTAGATTTTTTATCTTTATTGTAAGTACTATTGGATCATATGTTTCTATTGATGATGCTTATTTTATTATTACATATGGTAGGGTCCCTATATAAAACCCATATTTAACAATAATAATAAAATTTTTAAGGGAGACATAATCCATGTCAATGACAAAGTTTCTCTTTATTGATGCCTAACTCCTAAAAGGCCCAACTATGCACCATGAAAGGCAAAGATGCACATGATTATTAAATTTGAATAATTGTGGGGTATCATCACTGGTAGTGTGACCCATTTAAATGGAGATGATGAGGAGTTTAAGTATGAAAATTCTAATTCCAAGCCCTAAAGTTAATTACACTCAGTATCACCGATGAGGTTCCACCACATATTTGGGATGCATGAACATCAAAGAAGGCTTGGGAAATTCTATCCACTATCTATGAGGTGAAAAACCAAACAAAGATATTCAATCTCTATTCTAAGATTCATACACTTAGTATGAAATATGGTGATAAAATTAAGGAGTTATTACATTAGGTAGTAAAACTTTACAAATAATTAGGTGTGCTTGGTGAAAATGTTAAGGACAAGATGTTTGTCTTGATTACTCTGAGAGCTCTTCCTTATTGATTTTGAACATTCATCATAACCTTAAAGATTACAAAGTAATCCTTGTCTTTTAAATAACTATTTAATATGTTCCAACAAGAAGAAGCCATCGAGTTAATGCAAGATGAGTTTTAAGAGAAACCCTTAATTTCTAAGAAATGTGTTGAAAATTTTTAGAAAGGACCACCAATGCATCATATTGACATCAATCCAACTCTTAGATAAAAAATTATGGTGTCATATCTTTCACATATATACTCATGGCATTGATCACTGTTACTATGATGCCCTGACTCAAGCCTCATCCTATCAAGATGATACATAGTAATAAAATACATGTCCTCATCATAGATGATGCAAACACCAAGGACATGTAGTGGTACAAAAGTAACTAGAACAAGATGATACATCTAGATAGGAGCTACAAGAAGAATGTGATTGTGTTGCACATAAGAATTTAGTTCTTGTCTCATAAACATTCTCACTAGTGACATATGTTTGGTTTATTAACTCAACGACCAGAACACATATGATGGGATACAAGGATTTATTTGATTCACTAACTAAACAAACCACTACAGATTAATTTTAGATTACAAATTATAAGGTGTATGTTTAAAAAAGAATTGAGACTATCACCATTCCTCTTGGGATGAGAATATATACTCTCATAAAGGTGTTGTATGCAATTAGATGACAACAAATATCTTATCTATAAATCATCTCTTACATCATAACCTTAAGGTGGCATTCCTAATCAAGAATTGAACTTTATCATATCTCATCTTGTCAGAAGCTAAGATAAGTGTTAAATATTTTATAAAGGATAATTTATTTGTAGTAGATGCAGTTTCATCCAATATAATTTCTCTCTCTACTTCCATGGTAGAATGTAATGCCCTATAGAATCATCAATATGGGTGCATTTTCATTGGCTCCATTTATGATATTATATATAATGGAATGGTACATTATCTTCCTCAATTTTCCCTTTCTTTCTACCATATACCTTGTATTCCTTATAGGAAAACAACATAGGTTTCCATTCTAGTCAATTTCCTCTCATGCCATAAATTATCTCAATGTAGGGGATACACACTTTTACAAACCCCTAAATGTTACTTTTTAATGATTTAATTAATTCCAATTTTTTTTTATTGTGTATCTTTAAATTATTGGGTGTTCTTTCTAAATAATAAGAATAAATCCTTTGCTCGTTTTAATGGATTCCACAAACTTATTGCAACATAATCAATGAGGCCTCTTCATCTTTTCCACTTAGATCAAGGAGGGAATTCACATCAAATGATTTATAGGCATTGTTGAAGTAACACAATATCAAACAAGACACCATAAGAGGTATGGATTGATCATAAACCTTAGATTTACCATCTAATATTGTTTGATTGTATATCATATGTGCATGTCCTAATTAACAAGAGAAATAATATCAAACTAAAGACACTAAAATGCATCATATTGGGATACAATACTACCTCAAAATTAGATCACCTCATGGATCCTAAGACATGCGATATTTATAAAAGTTGATACATGGTTTATGATGAGTCATAATTTGACACATTAACACAATAAGAGTCAAAACCAACCACCTCTCATAATTTAAAGAATCTTGTAAACATCAAGATGAGTTTCAAGGAGAATTATTCATTAATGTTCAAAATTTGGAAGACATTTATTCAATAAATCAGTAGTATCATCAACATTGAAAATGGGTATAAATCATCATCAAGGACTCACACCTAAAATCTATTATATATACTTCATCAAGAGTTCACACAAGAAGATAAGTGAGAAACGAGGTTAATATCACACTAATGAGTTTAGTTATTGATAACACCAAAATAATTGTAGTTTAAGAGGAATTATGTAAACCTTAGTGTATGAAGACCATGGATTCCTTGATAAAAAATAGTATGTGTGTACTTGCCAATCTACCATAGGAAAACAACCCATTGGTTATAAGTAGATTTTAAAACCAAAATACAAGGAAAATTGATCCATAGACACATATAAATAGTGACTTATTACAAATGGGCATGTTTAGCAAGAAAGAATTGATTAGAAAGAGACATTTTCACCTACTTCAAGGATAAAAACCATCATAGTTGTTTATGCACTAAAACACAAAAATGATCAAAGATTAAGTAGATGGACATCAAAAGCGATTTACTAAATGGTTATCTCAAGGGAGAAGTCTACATCACCCATATAAAAAGATTTATTGATGAAAAAAATTCAAAAAAGGTATGCCATCTAATCAAGTCACTTTATAGACTTAATAAAGCACTAAGGGCATGGTACATTAAGATAGATGATCATCTATTGTAGCATAGATTCATTCATATCCCCTCATATTTAAATATATATATCAAGAAGGCTGGGCAAAGATTTTAATTCTTATTTTATATGTAGGAATCTCAAACGATCTTGTTGAATAAGTGAAGAATGACTTGAATAGATCCTTCAAAATCACAAACTTTTAGATAGTTCATTAATATCTTAGATTTGAGATATGGAAAAATAAGAATCACATTTTTGTGTCATAGATGAAATCTATCGAGATAATATTTGAGAAATACATGATGAAAGATTGTAAACCATTGTCAACTCTAATGGATAAAGGTTTAAAACTATCTTGACTTCAGGATTCACCTCAAGTTTATGGAGCTCACTATAGGAAATTTTTTGGGAGTCTCATTTACATGACATATACTATACCATATATATTCTTTGCTATCATCAATAATACAAGATTCATACAGGAGCTAAAGAAGTGTCATTAGGTTATAGCAAAATAGGTTTTTAGATATATTTAATTTAAAATAGATTGTGGTTTAGAATACAATAGTAACTCATGTTTCTTCTTGCAGGGTCATATAGACTCAAACTATATAGGATTTTTTGATGACAATACATCAACTATAGAATATATATATTTCATCTTAGATCTAGACCAGTTTTTTGGATTAGCAAGAAACAATCTAAAGTTACTTTATCATCAATATAATTTAAATATTATGTTTCATGAGGATGTATGTGAAAATAAACTAGGATACATCACATTATGTCTGACATGGAATTTCCTAAAAATCAGCCACCAATCCTTTTTTCAATAATAATGGTGTATTAAATCTTTTCATGGATCCTATGTTTCATGAAATAAAGAAACACATTGAGTTCTAATGTCATTACATTTTAGATCATGTATGGAACCACCACATTCAACTCCTTTACTATACAACATATTTTAAAATAGAATATATACTTACCAAATCACTTCGCAAGGTGAAATTTGATTTGTTTTGGGGTTACACTTTTAGAAAAATGTAACAAAGTGGGGAATGCTATCTTAATTTTGAGTATTGCATTTGCTAATAATACATATTGACTAGGAATTATATATTTAAGAGTTATGGTTGGTCAATGTTAGATGTTTCCTCAACTGGCTATGTTTGTATATGTGAACTTGTTTTGTTAATGCAAAATTATTGATGTTTTTACTTTTTTTTATTTGTCTCTTTATTGCATGCACTATTGTACTATCTAGTTTTGTTGATCATTCCTATTTGACTATTGTAAAGGGTAGGGTGTCTTTATGAAACCCATATTTACCAATAATGATAAAAATTTAGGGTAGGGTATCTTTATGAGCCTCTTTCCCTTCAATTTCCCTATAATTATGGATCACGCTTATTTTTTTTTTTAATGCATACTCTAATCACACTAGTGACTTATATTTGGGTTTTTTTACCTAGTGTCATATGGAATTATAACCATCTCTTATTTTCACACAACATAGGAAATAAATATTTCAAATGTTTGGATCCATTCATGTCAAAATGTAGATGAGAGTCTAGATGGAAGAAAAGTCACAACAATGGATGGAACCTAGTCTCCTAGAGGGAAGTTGTATGAGTGTGCTCTACCTTTAGATGACCTACCTAGTTAATTTTGACATAGACACCAAGTATTGGAAAAGTACATAGGCATCCAAATTCTAGGTGGAGTGCATCAAAGAAGAAACCCACATATAATCAGAACTAAGCTAGAATAACATTTAAAGGGAAACAAAAAATATTTTATATAGTTATCCCAACTAGTATCTCAGCCAAAATATTTCAATTTAACATTAAAGACTCTTTTTAAGTTCCATTAAAAATGTTTATTTCCTTTTTAAAATGGGATTCAAATACATTACTTATTAATTAACAATGGTTCTCAATACATCCAATCATCTACTATTTCAATAATTTCATGCAAAAACTTCTAGACCTCCATGCCTAAATTTTAGTGTAATGCTAGCCCCTCCTAAGAAGTAATCTATATTTATACCCCGGTAAAGGATTATTCATAGTTGTTTTTCATGTTATATTAGAAAAAAGAGGATTCAATCCTAGTTTAGAGTTTGGAGTTTGTATTAACATATGTTGTTTATGAAACCATTATTTCTATGATTCAACCCACTTAATGAATCTTTCACTATTCAACCTACCAAGGTCTGCTTACCATATCTCCCTCTCTAATTTTGGGTCAAAATATGTTATAAGGAAATAGGTAACACCTTGGGTGAATTTAAAAAGATAAATAGTGCTACTACAATGTTCTCCCTCACTATATTTTAAAGAATCCTTGTTAACATCAATGGTTCAAAGAATCTCCATGATAACAATGATTTGCTTATGGAGGAATGGTCATGTACATAACAAAAGAAAGGAAAAACCAACATGGTATAAGGATTCCCTTCTACATTTTCTATGGTGGTAGGAGAAGGTAGTTATGAGAATGAATCTATAAAATCTAAAGAGGAATTTTGCTATATAACAAGTGATGAAAATTATATCCCTATGTATTTGACATAGGATAATTCAAGATAAATTAACACTATGATGGAAGAGACTAATGCAAAACCTACCAATTTTCATTCTAAAGCCATTGTCCTTAAATGAAAATCTAAAGGTTTTCAACCTAATAGCTCATTATAAGTTTCCATTATGATTGTTTCATATTTAAGAAATGGCATTATCAAATTGGATGGCAATATATCTAGATAAATTATATACACAAGTTTGTTATTAGCATAATTCAAGCATGTACACAATACTACCTTTGCAATAACATGAAGTCACATTCATGATAATATTTCATAAATAAGATAATAGCCAAAACCAATCTTCCATAGAATAATATCTCACTAGGAGAGATGTACAAATTAGAGTGCATGAGTAGCTCCCCAAAGAAAGGAAGTTAGATAGCCATAAATCAAAGACTAACTCTTATACCAGAAATAATTAGTCAAGGGTGCTACTTCTTATTTATCTAGTTAAAATGCAACTCCAAGTACACCTATGAAATATTATCTAATTTTTTTGGAAAACTCCAAGTGAGGGAAAAATCTCATAATAAATAAAAATGGTAAAGTCTAAAAACCCTACTTTATTACCCTGATAAACATAGCTTAGGTGCGTAGTTTAAAAAATGGGTCTTGATAACTAGGATTGATCAAGTACCCAATACAAAGTGATCTACCATAAAGTAGATAAAATAAGAAAACCCACATGAAAAACTCCCACTAAAGACGATGCTACTATTGATGTAGATTGCACCCTAAGAAGATTTCATAGATGAATGAAATTATTCTTAGTGAAGGGTTTGGTAAAAATATATGTAACCTACTCTAAAGAGTATAAAAATATTTAGTCGATGACCTAACCATGAATAATATCTTGAATAAAATACATGTAAATCTTAATGTGTTTACACCATTGGTGTTGAACTAAATTATTACATATATGAATGTTACTATGGTTATCATAAGAGATGATTGTGGGTTACATGAAAGGAATGCCAAACTTAGATAGAATTCCCTATAGCTAAATAGCCTCAATATCTATGTTACCAACTCCCTTTTACTCTACCTCTATGGATGATATAACAATATAATTTTGCTTATTTCTAAACAAACTAATAAGATCATAACTCAAAAGAAAGTTGTAACCTAAATTGGACTTGTGATTCTCATTATCACCAACCCAATATAAATCTGTAAAACTAGTGAAGTCAAAATTTGTGCAAAATTTTTATTGAATCCCCAATCTATAACAGCCATGAATGTAGTGGACTATCTATTTCAATGAATCCCATTATAGTTCATGGTGCTCCTACATGAATCATGAAAAAATGCCTACATAAATGCATACAAAATATTAGGCTTGGGATGGGTTCAAAAAATAATGTTGCCAAAATTCTATCGATACTAAGTGGTATCAACCATAGGTGTAGAACAACGAGTCTCAAGTTTGAATCCTGATAGAAAGGGATTTGATGATGGCTTAAAATTAGCCAAGTGAAACTGATCCAAAAGATTGAGAGCATACTTGGGCTATGCAATTGAAATCTCTGAATCATACTGTGAAATCTCAATTCCAAAGAGGTAATGTATAAGACCTTAGTTAATAGTGTCAAATATATCCTATAGATACATTTTCATCATTGTAATAATTTATGTCAAACTCCTAGTGATCAAAATATAATCAACATAAAGGACTAGTATCAATAAGGTACCATCATAATGCAATAAGTATGCATTGGGGTCTGAATGACACCTGATGAAACCTGAAGTAAGCAAAAAGGAATCCATCAGGGCATATAAATCCCAAGGGGCTTGTTTGAGGCCATAGATTGATTTCTTAAGTCTAAAAACTAAGGTTCAACCCTGAACAAACCTTGGTGCCTTCTCTATGTAGATCTCTTTCTCAAGGTCTCCATGAAGAAAGTCACACTTCACATATATATGGTTCACATCACAACCATGTGCTGTAAATATAGATAGTGTGATTTTGATCAAAGTCATCTTTATAATAGGTACAAAGGTCTCTAAGTAGTTAATCTCGACTACCTATGAAAAACCCTTGGTAAACAATCATGCCTTAAACTTTTCGACT
>JARHVA010001227.1:2647500-2720000 GCA_037957365.1 Torreya grandis | reverse complement strand
ATATCCAATAACTATATAATAATTAATTTACCTAATTATTATAAAAAAAATAATGAACCATAAAGGGTATACATGGATAGAAAACTCACCAGCTAAAAACTAGTATATGAATAGTGCAAAGTGTCACCAACAGGAAATAGGTGTCAAAAACCCTTATAGATAAGAGTGTGGTCCTATGGTTAATAGTAAATTATTTTAGTGTCATTGGTGTCACCCTAATGTCCTTTTACATAATAGATAGTGAGCTTTTGGGTTAACCTTTGCCTTGTTTTGAGAATCTTGTGCATGTGTGATTGAATATTGGATTATCTTGTGTTACCTATTTTGATTGATTTCATGGTGAAACCCTAAACCTCCATGCTTCTTAAATTACTTTAATATCACAAGAGAGTGGCATTATCAGGGTAGGTTGGATGTGACCTTCACACCCAATGTGTTGAGCATTCCCTATATACCAATACCTCGAAAGGGGATCATGCATGATGTAGTTATCCCAATCTAAGTGTCAGTTAAAGTGAATGTTAGTATGATTAAAGCTATTTAAGTGTGACTTGAGACTATAAATATGAGTAATTTGAGATCTATTATTATATATGTGGGTGTATGCATAAGTCAGTTATAGGCATCAATGACCTTGATTTGTACACCTTTTGCTGTGTTTATTTTTGAATATTTTGCATTTGATTTCCATTTAGGTGATAATTGAATTAAAGTGGTCTATATATATCATTATGTTACTTGTCCAGAGATTAAATAGGTCTAGGCCAAACTTAAGGTGCTTTAAGAAATGAAATATATTTGTTGGGGGTGAAAAGAGTAAGGGGACATTAACAGTGCCCCTTTGCAAATGCCATAATGTAGTATAGTCCAAAAGGTTACACTAATGTCCAAGTGGTAGGAATGGATAAAAAATGGACTTGGGTACCTATTTGAAGGCTCAATTCTACTTTAGGTATATTTGATAATGGGTTAGGCTGACACAAAATCAAGAAAAGTGTTAGTAGAGGACCTAAGGTAGGTTTAGGGATAAGGATACTGTCATTTGAAGTGAGACTCATTACACTAAAATGATGTTTTATATGACTACATATTCTATGAAATTTTGATAAAATACATGACTTTTTCAATAAATATAAGTCACTTAGCCTACAATATAAATTATGTAGCATAGAGAAAAGGGATGAATATTTTATAATTTTAATTATTGCCAAGTTAGGCCCTGATTCTTCTATTCTTGTCTCTACCTTACTTGCTACTAAGAGTGCCCCAACAAAAACTTGGAACATGTCATACTCATATGATATTTCCAGAGACATTACTTGAGAGAAAGGCATACATACTTAGATGGGTATTTTGATGTACTATATATCTTATTCCATTATTTTTAGTCATGGAAATTATAAGTACTCAAGTAGTGAGGAGAATTAATAGAACAAGAAGACCTATGATAAAAATAATGGTCAGAAAACATCTACTACATCCAAATAAAATGTAACTATGACTTCATTTTTAGATGCCAAACCTAACATATAGTAGGTAAAATGTGCCTATTGCAATATTATTAGGCATGATGAACATAAATGGAGGAAAAAAATATACATCTTAACAAAACAATCTTGAGACAAATAATATAAGCATCTTTGAATCCATCATAAAAAGTTAATCAACTTCAAAGTCCTCTAAGAAAAACTATAGTGGTAAATGGAAAAGTAAGTGAAAATAACTTATTGAAGTTACATCGTAGCCTTCAACATGGGTGATTTATTTTGTTGATTCTTATCACATGGCTTCCTCATAATACTTTTTGTCATCCTTATAGCCATTCTCTATACCTTATATTTTGATATTTTATGACACTTCTATAGACTTTTTTGGGAGAGGGTCTATTTAAGTGATTGATGGAACATTTGAGGATGTTTTATGTATTCCTTAACTATAAAATAATCAGATATATTTTTATTAGATCACCCACATCATATTAGGAAAGGGATTTTAGTTTATCCTAGATTATGTTGTCAATCTGGAGTTACACATTAATTCTATAGTTACAACAAGAAAATTAAATCTCCAATCATATTTGTACACTTTATCACAATTTTTTCCCAATCACCCTTCTATTGAACTACTTACTCACTAATATGGGGTGAGTAATCTATGGAATGATCATTTTGGCCATCTTAACTATATTTATTTTGGGTAAATGAGTCATCATGATATGGTTATATACACATATATTACAGTTGGTTCATAGTGATGTTTATGATCCATTTCTATAGACTTTATTTAGCAAGACCATATATATTATTAAATTCATTTATGACTTTTCATGTAATATTTGGGTGTAATTTCCAAAAAAAAGTTATTTTGAACTTTTCGGGACTTTAACGATCTTATGGAGAAATAGTTAGGAAAAACCATAAAGTATTTTCACATACACAATGGTGGAGAGTATGTCAACCATATTTTTGATAATTTATTTAATTAAAAATGGATTAATTTAAAATATACAACCCCATATAGTCCTCATAAAAATGGTGTGGAAAAATGCAATAATAGGTCCTTGAAATAAAAAGAATATGATATGGTATACTCTAAATATCTTATAACTCAATATTTGGCAAAGGCCATTAACTATGCATGTTACATTCAAATTTATGGTCCTAATTGAGACTTAAAAGGAATCACTCATTTTAAATATTTTTTTTATTAAAAGCACATAATTAATCATGAAAGAGTATTTAGATCCCTATTTACTGATTGTGTTTGCAAAAATAAATGTATAACCATGTATTCAAATAATAGGCCTTACATATTTTTTAGGATGTAGACAGTGTTAAAAGATACATTATTCTTCATACTACCATAGAATATTTTATCATTGATAGGGGTGTACATTTTAACAGGGTCCCTTAGATTCCATACATGACACTTATTGATCCTTCTTTGACTAGCTAGGATTCAATGGCAGTTTGAATGATTTTGATCACCTTGAGTAGATTCCTAATGATGAGGATTATTTTTATAATTCATATGATAATAGAAGATATAGGGATTAATATTTTTATTCTCCTATTAACATTTTAAATGTTAAGGAATTTCCTCCTGACTATCCAATTTTAGGACCCTAATGGGCTATATACACACTTAAAAGTGTAGGTGATTACATTGGGGATCCATCAGATACTAGGAAAACATGCTCATGGTTCTATGCTATTCAACATGTATTCATTTATACTCCCTCATATTGAGATTAATTTCTCAAGGATTATATAATTCAGTGGGATATAACCATGCATGAGGATTATAACTCATAGATTAGGAACAACACTTAGGATTTAGTCCCCCTTATTAACGGAAGGAAACTTGTTTGATGTAAATAGACATATTAAGTATAATCTCTAAAAGATAAGTGAATGGATAAGTTCAAAGCATGAATGGTATAAAAACTTTTGCCATAGGTTCTTGGCATTGAATACACTAAACCTTTTAACTTGTTATAAATATGAACTCTATTTGACAAACTATTTATATTGTTACATCTCGTCATTTTTATGTTCATTATATGGATGTGAAGAGTGAATTTATTGACTCAGACTTTGAGGATGAAATATATATGGATTAGCCACAAGGTTTTAGGTAGCATTCTTTCATAGTTTAGAGAATTCATAAATCTATCTATGTCCTAAAATAAGCTCCTTAGGCTTGGTATGCAAAGATGGATTCCTTCCTCCACATAGTTGGGTGGATGAGATGAGATTCTAATCCAAATGTTTACATATTTTGGTTGGATGGATGACTCCTAATTTTGGTTTTTTATGTTGATGACCCATGCATGATAAGGATTTCTTCATCATAAATAACAACAATGAAAAATCTTTTTCATGATGCATTCTCTACGACTAACTTGGGTGGGTTGTACTACTTCCTTCGTATTGAGATTTAAAAATTTAAATAAGGTCTTATTATTGCACTATCTAACTAAAGGTAGAGTAAATATTACATATTTAGTACACATGGTCTCTAAATATTTATAGATACCACATGAGATGCACTAGAAAATAACCAAGTAGATTATAAATTACATTTAGGGTACTCATAACTTTTGTATTCACTATGGATTAGGAATTAATTTTGACTTTATTGGATACGTATCTTAAAATAGGGGTAGAAATATTAAGCATCATAATTCCACTTCAAGTTATAGTTTCTCACTTGGTCTAGGTCTAATTAGTTTGTCTAGAAAAAAACATAATCCTATTGCATTATCATATACTTAGGGAGAATACATAGGAGATTTCAATGTTAATATTAATGTTATATGGATTCATATGACTCTTAATGAGTTTAGTATATAGTGTAGGCAACCCATAGTCATATTGTATGATCTAACCAAATCACCATTAAGATATGTAGGAATTTGGTTGGACATCATTAGACCAAGCACATCAAGAATAATATGCACTTCATTCGGGAGATCATTCATGGGTAGGTCATTCATATTGGGATTTCATAGACTAAATATTAGATATTTGATATCTTCACCAAACCCTTCACTTGAGAACGTATCTTCATTTGTGAGCTTTTATTTGGATACTAGTTATTTCAACATAATTTTCTAGGGGATTTATAGACCTCTATTCTTCTCTCTACTTTTAGGGGAAACCTTTCCTCTATTATTTTGTGGAGATTTTATATATAATTGGATACCTAATTAGGCCTTTCTGTCGGGACCTAGTTTTCCTACCCACATAAGCTAAACTTAAGTGGGGCATGTTACTGTAGATTATTTATTCCATTTCATATTTTTTTTTACACATGTATTTAACTTGTTTATGTGTAAAATTAAGGTCATTATGTGTAATAATGATATCATTAAGTTTCACATACACATGTCTAATTTGTATTTAAATTAACTGGTGTGGATACACTTAAGAAATACCAACCAATGTTCATGTCATGCACATGGTGATCACAATTCATTTGGAAACTATCCTATGCTCACATTACCAAATGTAAGTGTCTTTATTCCTATCCTCTAGATGTTTATGCACCTCTTATCAAAGTTATTGTCATCAATTATATTAATAATGTATGATTTTACATATATTTATTTCTTCTTTTTCTATAAAACTTTCTTTTTATATGTTAAGAGTTTAATTACCATTTCAGATAATTTGGACTTATGCTTCCCAAACTAGACTAGAGCGAATATTATTAAAATAATAATTTTCATATATTCCATATCAAATGGACTAGGATTATGATAATAGTATGTATCTATTACCCATATATTACATTGGAGAAAATTTGAAATTATTAAATTTTTAATAATTTAGACATTTTCTAAATATTTTTTTATTGGAGTTGGACTAGTAATAAGTAAAAATTATTTGAAATATTTTGTATTTAATGTGATTAAATCTCACTAGTTGTCAATTATGCGCCATTTTCTAGTACCTTGGTTCATTTTTGTATGTTTTTCTATATGTGCTAATGAGTAGTTAAAAATTAAAGTGTAATGTTTTTAATCCTTGGTTACTATGATCTAGTTAGAGGAATTATTTAGCTTGTATATGGGTTTGCTATTACTATGTTATGTATCTTGTTATAATATCAAGATAGGAAAGAAAAAAAATAAGACATATATAGACATATAGTATGAGTACATGTGTCAAATGAAAAAACTAATGTTCTAGTAAAAAGATTCAAAAAATTCTAGAGATATGGTTTTAATATATATGGTGATTTAATGTTTATTTTAGTAATAATGTTATTGGAACATTTTAACAACTAATTCAAGTGTGTAGAAATAACATGTGAAATATAAAATTAAAAAAAATTATGTTCCTACCTTTTTATTGGGCGACGTGACGTAAAAAGGCTATTTTAATGTGGAAAATTGGTCTATTTCATTATTAAATAGTGGAAAAAAATTGATTATCCATTCAAATGCTAGAATTAAAGCTCGTTGAAAGTTTGGACAATGATATAAAAAGATAAGAGGGAGTATTCTATAGGAATAAGTGGTAAGAAAATTGCACTCAGACTAGCATGTTGAAAATCGTATTAAATTTCTTAAATTATTAAGGCATGTATTATCTTTTGGGTAAATTTGATAATTTATTTATTTGAATCATATGGAGTATATAAGCTGCATTTTTTTTTAATTTTCTCAAACAAAGAAAGTCTATCAAGCATAATAAAAGTGCAACACTAAAATTTAAGTTTCTTATTGGTCGTTGTGACCAACCAAGTATTTTCCAGTAGTAATACAATTGTGTTTACTCCTTAAATTTATAATAAATATTTATAAAATTATACTCATTTGAATTATTAAGTAGTGTGTGACAAAACCAATAAATCATATTTATAAATTTCTTTTCAATAATGAGCAACATTCATATTTATTTCTAAGCATCTAGGTAAAATTATAGTAGAAAATGTATATAATTTAACAATAATTCTAATTCATTGTTATTTTTTCAAGCAATTTTTTTCTACTAATATAATATCATAAATAATTTTACAAGTGAATGTTTTGAAGATTCAAATAAAACCAATTGAAATATGTGAAAATTTGTAATAAATTGTTTTCTAAACATCTAGCCAAACTGAGTAAAAACCAAATAAACATGCATAATTATATCGCTTCATACATCATGTTAACATCAAAAAAGTTAAAACAAAAATTATTTTAGTTTGGGCTAATCCTATCATGATTCAATAGTCCCACAATGTTTCCAAGTGGTAGTATTTTGGGGATTGATAACATCGAAGGCATTAAGCCTTTGGGCGAAGCCTCTCAACATTTCATAGTCCCATATAATTTCCAAGTGGTCATAGTATAAGGAATCAAAGTCCCAAAGGCATTAAGCCTTTGTAATAAGCCTCTTGAGCTTATGTAGTCTTATGGATATACCAAGTGGTTATATTCTGAGGATTCAAAACACCAAAGGTATTAATCATTTGTGCTAAGTTTCTCAAGGTTCCATAGAGACATGGAGATGCTAAGTGGTAGATGCATTCTAGGGACCCAAAATGTTAGAGGCATTAAGAATTTTATCAAACTTTCTCAACCATGTGGAGTTACAAAATGGCATTATTATGGGGACTCAAAACCTTAGAGGCATTAATCCTTTGGGATAACCCTCCTAATTTTTGGCAATCCCATGAAGCTAACAAGTGAAAACATTCTAGGGACCTAGAATGATGAAGGGATTAAAATTTTAGCCAAGCTTCCTCATCCCCATGGAGATGTAAAGTGGTATTATACTAGGGACACAAAAACCTGAAGGATTTAATACTTTTGGCTAAGCCTCCCAAACATCCTCAGTCTAATGGAGTTACCAAGTGGCATAATTATTTGGACCAAGATTGCTAAAATAATTAAGCTTTTAGATGAAATTTCTCACCCCCTTGTAGTTACCAAGTGGCAGTAATCTAGGGACTTAAAACTCCAAAATCATTAATCCTTTAGGATACATCTTAATCTTCTGCAAACCCATGGAGCTACTAGCTGGTATCATTCTAGGAACTTGGAATGAAAAATGAATTAGTCACTTGGTTGAGCTTCTTTTGCCCTATAGATATGCCAAGAAATAATATTTAATGGACTCAGAATCCATAAGGTATCAAGCATTTGGTCTAAGAATTATATGATTATGCAGTCTCATGGAGATACTAACTATAATTATTCCAAGGACTAATATTCCCAGAGGAATTAAGCCTTTTGGATAAGCACCTTAAATTTTTTTAGTCCTATGGAACAAATAAGTGGCATTATTTTGGAGACACATAACACCATAGGCATTAAGCATTTGTTTAAATCATCATCTTATTTCACAGTCTCACGGAGTTGCCAAGTGGTAGCATCATGGGGATTTGGAGCCACTGGGCATTAAGTAGTTAAGATGAGATTATTATAATTCCATCTAAAAAATAAAATTTATTTGAATTAAAATTTATACAAATAGGAACTCGTTGCCAACTACTAGACCCCCTCCCCCTAGGATGATAGTGGGGGCCAATACCCTCCCCTAATAGTTGTTGGGAGTTAGAATAAAAATTGCATCACAAATGGATCCAACATTTAATTTTGTTATCACATATCTAACAGTAATGATGGCTCCTATATATCAAGAAACCAAAAAAATAAATTATTTGTTAAAAACATGATAAATTAAGTAGTATTACATAATTATTTATTATATTAGGTTTTTCAAATTATGTTAGATCGTTAATAATATAAAAAATGTAATACACAAATTATTTGACCATAACATACAATTCAATAAAATACAAAAAAAAAAATATCTATATTTTGATACAATCAGGTAAAATTCATATAGATTCTAATTCATTTCAAATATTTTATTTCTAAACATGGTGTACATCCTAACAAATGAATAAACTATCAATATTATAGACATAATACTTATCCATAATTCCCAAAAAATATAATATGTACTTGATTCTACATATGATTTCCTATCCTATAAAAGAATCTTATAAATGCAGTGGGATGGCCTATGTCCAATTTTAAAAATAAAGTATATGACACTAGTTATAAGGTGTCAAATTTATCTTCTCCTGAGTTACCTAGCTCATCTAAATTATCATACATGTCCCTATCATTCTTACCACGGACATGGAAAGTTTCTTTTTCTTATTGGTTATCATCTTTCCCAACCCCTTGTAAGCTCATGACAAACCACAAACTAAATGGTCCTTAGATCCATCTAGATAAGACCTTCACACACAATCTTAAACTACCACATGGCATGAAAAACCATCTGTGGATGCAATAAGCATCTACTTTTGATCATGCCAAACACCTAACTTCATCAAATGAGACATTGCAAATTTCTTACAATAGGTACTGAAGCTACTTTAAGACACTTATTATTAAAGTATTATTCATTGTTATATTTGATTGTTTTAGATTAAGGTAAAAGTAGGTTTTGAAGGGGCCCCAAAACCCTTTAACAGAATCAAGAAAGATAAAACATTAATATCCACTAGGAAAGGCATTCCTGAAACCTACTAAAGAATAGTATCTAAATCAGGTTTTATAGGGACCTGAAACCACCAATATAAACCAATAAAAGCACCCAAGTTTTACAAGGACCTGAAACCTAAACAAAACCAGGCTAAACAACTTGAAATCTAGGTTTTACAAGGACCTAAAACCTCATTAATGGAGACACCGTCACCCATCTCTAAAACGAACCGAGCGGGCTCCCAGGTTCGATATAGCAACCCTAAGAACACAAAGTTGAAGGAATTATTTGCAAATGGTAGTCATCAAAATTTTCCTTTGCAAGACTGCCGATCGATTCCCACGGCGTTTGGCACACCGTTTTGCCTTAGTGCCAACACGGTGTAGGCAAATCCGCCACACCCATCATTTTTTCCTTGAGCAGGGCTCCTTCGCAGCTTAGGGTTTTCTCCATTTTTTCCCTAAGCAGGGCGCCGCGGCTCACTCACTAACCATAGAGGAAACAAAGTTTCCCCCATCTATACACTATTTTCTTGGCAAACAAGATCATGATGGCAGTCCAACTCGGGCTAGAAATCCAGCCCAAGTTCCATCCGCAATACAAAAATCTGAAGCAAAATAAAGTACCATGCAATAATAGATCTCTCATTTTTGTGCTGCACACAATCACCATGGTTCCCTCCATCCGCACCACACATCAGTTTGCAGACTAGGATCTGGTCACCAAAGTCTGAGAAGGCGGCCGCGAAGGTTAGGATTTTAGCATGGCCACATCCGCAGCCGTGCTCCCTCTTCCCTCTTCCCTCCGTGGCCCCAGTCTCTTAGAATATGGTTATAAACCTTGTTAAGGTCATAAATGGAAAAGAAAATTGTTATATTTGATTGTTACTAAATAATGAGTTGAGTTATTAAATTTATTTTTAAACAAGCTACTATATCTAACATGCAAAAATAATTTGTAAACTTTGAGAATTTTCATATATAAAAGAAATATTTTTATATAATTTATTTTTGTGTAAATATAATTACAAATAGGTTATGAATACAAATTGTATTTGTTTTTAAAACCAATTAGATTATTTAAAAGGGTATATAATTGTTTAAAAATAATTTTAAATTCTTCTTTGTACCAATTACATTATTTAAAAGGGTATATAATCGTTTAATAATAAATTTAATTCATATTATTTTATAAGACATTCTTTAAAGGGGTGTGCATACTATTATATGCCATATTACATTTTTAACTAGCTTGTACTATAAATTAGGCTTACGGAAGCTTATAAAAGAAATATTTCTTGATATTTGTTTTCTAAAGAAGATATATGAGAATAATTACAACACATAATCTTAGAGCAAAAATATTAAAATCCAACCTAAACTATCTTTAGCCTCCATGCACAATCAAGGTGTTATATTGTCATTACAGAGCCCTAATTAGTGAAACATAATTGTGCCTCTTCGTAAAACCTAAGATGTCATCATGATAAGCATAGTTAAGGTATTCCCTATTGAATCCCCTTTTAATTTCATGAGACAAATTATACAGGTAGGCAGGGCAACTAGGAAAAAAATATTAAATCTACATTTTCTTATATGTGTAAAGGTTTTTAATGTATAGAGAGAGTGAAAATCAATGCTTATTTATTCTGAAATTAGAGTTATATCTCAATCAATCTGTCCTAAAAGTACTAGCAGCGAAATTAGTTATGTTATAAGTTAGAGTGTTGACAAAAACTTGTAATGAATAACCTTAAAATAAAAGATATAGTCTTCCTTTATAAACACCTACAAAAAAAATATAAATAACAATACCTAACATGAATTTTCAGAATGATTTATTGTATCACACTTGTGCACACTATTTTATTAACAATACATGTTAAAAGAAGTTTCCTACAAAATAACTTGCATGGCAATTTATTTATAAAATAAATATAAAATGAAAATTAAATTAAGATTTTTATTTAACAACTAATTAATCTATAATTAGACTTGTAAAAATAGACTCGAAGACCACTAAAAGTAAACTAATGAAAACAAATTTCATTCACATTCAAGATTGATATTTGTAAGTTTGTAATAGAAAATGGATTTCTTCTTCAAAGTAATAAATAAGTTTAGACTTAGAATGTCTTTGACGAATCCAAGTTTTTTCTAATACCCATAATCAAAGATTAGTATGAGATGTTTACTTATGGTATACATTTTTCACATAAACCCTCATAAAAAGTTTTTGTTCCATTTAATGACATCATTCTCCTCTGAACATCAAATATGGTGAGATATCATGAAGTTATCAAATTGAATTAGAAGATCGAAAGGATGCTTTGCAATTGTAAGAATCTATTTTTTCCATTGTCTTTGAAAGCCCCAAACACACCTGGATTCAACCTAATAATTGTGAACCCAGTGTCCCAACAATGAGAAGTAAAATTAAAATATGTTGAATGAAGGATGATTACAAGGCGCTCTACATTAAACTAGGGATCGCTCAAAAAACTAATAGATTTATCAGTTTCTTCCCTCCAAAGATAGTTAAAAATTAGGATCCACATTTTCTAAATAAATTTTAGACATGTGACCCATACATCCAATGTTTAGTTGTAAAAAAACATGTTGACTCTTCTATATTAACAAGGTACTTTCTGCACTACAAAATACTCTAAATAATGTACTTATTGACTCTTCTATATTACCAAGGTAATTTCTTCACAACGAAATACTCTAAATGATGTATTTAACGTGATAGATTATTCTGAAAAGTTTGGCTTTAATTTTTCATCAATAAATTTTTTATTCAACGTTACCCTTTAAATTTAGGCCACTAAACTACTTCTGACATCATTAAAACAATTTTCTTGGACTATATAAAATCATTCCACATAAAAAAGATTATAATTATTTAATACTGTATACATTTTACGAATTCAATAACCATCTCTAAAACATTTATTATTCTAAATTTGAAATATTAATTATATAATTTAATAAATATGCATATTTCATTTTGGTGCAAATTTCGATTTCCATATTATAAACCACACAAATTAGTAGGTCTTAGAGTGTGCTAATTTACTAAGAAGTAAAAGTCCCTTAAGACCTGGAGTTAGTTTCGGGAAAAAATATTGCAGTCGTCAAACTTCTATGTACTTAAAATCAACGTTACGACATTAAACCTAGCACTCATCACTCGACTTGCTTTTATTTTTATATCTATTTGTTTGGTTTTGTTGTACTAGACGCAGGTACAGAGAATGAACCATTATTAATTAAACTGATGGCTAGAGAGAATGAACCATTATTAATTAAACTAATGGCTAGAGAGAATGAACCATTATTAAACTAAAAGATTATTTGATTGAGAGAGATCAACTATTGAATTGTAAGTCTTGCAGATTGTCAAACCTGGAGAGGAAAAATTCAGAATTGTCATATAATTGCACGATGTTCTCTACATTGGCTATTTCGAGAACTTAAGCTTAGCAGCCTACATTCATTCTGCCTGGATAATATTACAGCAAGTTTAATGACACATTACCATTGTTGACAGTAGACATTCAACTACTACTCTAAAATTAATTAATAATCTCCACTTTGCAGGCTTCTAGATTATCATTCCCACAGCCTTATTAACTCAAGTATAATAAAATATTTGCGGAAAAAAGGACATATCTACCGTTGAATTTCATTTTGATTTAATGTAATTAATAGATGTTGCAAAATTCTTTCTTTAGCTGCTTAATCCCTTAAACTCGCCCGTCTACCCCACCACCACCACCACGCCAAATAATAAAATAAAATAAAATAATATATATATATTTTATTTTATTTTATTTTATTTTATTTTATTTCAGAATGAATATTGCTGCTCAACGCTTTGTATGTAATGTTCCAAATCAATTTAAAATAAAAAAATAAATTAATATTAGATAATACAATTTCAAATGTTTAAATGGACACTTTATAAATTTGTATGTGATATATATTTTAAAGGAAATTTGTTAAATCTAATATCCCACTATCTTTCTACTTCCTGACAAACTTAGCCCTCAAACTGCTCAAAATTGTCTAGTTCTTCAAATTAATGGCAATACTGAAATTCTTGTTAAAAAGTTATCCTCCATTTTTGTAACAAAGACAAAACATTACAAGTTTACTATTGGGTCCTCCAATTTATTATTTTTCTTGAACAGGTCAATGAACTTCAAATTCTAGTTACTTTATTATTAATTAACAATATCAACAAAGTGAGGCGAAGCAAGTAATGTATAGAACCCTCTAGGAACTACAAGTGCTTCAAAGATTTAAGTCTTCTCAAAATAATCATTTTGGGAAGAGAATGAAGATAAATGTGAGACAGTCCAAAATTTAGAGTGATATTGTGAAATTGTAAGAAAATTGTTTATCATTAATTTATAATAATTTTTAGTAAAAAAATGTTAATCAATTGGATTGTTTTATGTTGAAAAGAACACTTTTAATAATATAATATAATATAATATAGTATATCGTTAGTCATATAAAAAAATGGTTGGAGATGTAACACTCTAAAAATCAAGTTATATTGAACTAAACAAGTTGCACGAAGAAAACAATATTAAAAAAGGAAAACTTAAGGTCACACAAATTACAAATTAAATATCTCAAGTGTACATCAACCAAAATAAGAAAAATAAAAGCACAAACAATAAAAAATTAAAATGTTCACTTACGATATATGTTTTTCACAAAAAAAAATCCCTATAGGATTTTTGTTCCATTTAATGACATCATTCTCCTTCGAATTAAAAATATGGTAAAATATCAAGGAGTTGTCAAAATAAATTAGAAGATCAAAGGGATGATTTGCAACTATAAGAATCCATTTTTTCCATTGTCTTCACAATCCCCAAATACACATAGTTTTAACCTAGTAATTGCTAACTCAGCCTCCTATAGGGGTGAGAAGTAATATTAAAATACCCCGAATGAAGGGTGAATGCAAAGGCACTCAACATTAAACTAGGGATCGTTCAAAAAATTGATAGATCTATCATTTTTTCCCATAAAAAGTAGTTAGAATTAGGATCCACATTTTCCATGAAAATTTGAAATATGTAACCCATACATCTAATATTTTGTTGTAAAAAATTACGTTGGCTCTTCCATATTATCAAGGTGCTTTGTTCACAACAAGATACTCTAAATGATGTCTTTACTATAGTAGATTTTTTCGAGATGTTTAACTCTTTTAACTTAATTTATTATGAATAAATTTTTTATTCAAGCTCACCCTTTAACTTTAGCCAAACAAATGTCTTCCCACGTTATTAACGTAATTTTCACGGACTATATAAAACCATTCTACAATAAAAAAATATAATAATTTAATACACTATACATTTATTAAATAACCATCTTCAAAACATTTATTACTTTAAATTTAAAATATTAATTATATAATTTATTAAATATGCTTTTAATGAAATTTAGTTTTCCATACCCTAAACCACATAATTTAGTAGGTCTTAGCATTAGTAGGGTTATAGGGAGTGTGCTCATTTACTAAGTAAAAGTCCCTTAAGACCTGGAGTTACTTCCGGGGAAAAAATATTGCACTGGCGTCAAATTTATCTGGGATTTCACGTATTCTAGTCCCACGAACAAATCCCTGACGTCTAACTTGCCATAATCATTGCAGAGTAGGTCAAATCAACGTGATTACATATAAACCTATTACCACTGTATCTTTGGTTGTGTTGTACCAGCCGAAGGTACCGAGAATGAACCACTATTAATTAAACTAATGCGTAGTGAGAATGAACCATTATTAACCTAAAAGTAATTTTGATTGAGAAAGAACAACTACTGAAGCGAAAGTCATCCAGATTGTCAAACGTGGAGAGGAAAAAGTCAGAATTGGTATATAATTGCATGGTATTCTCTACATATGCTTAGCAGCCTACATTCATTCTGCTTGGATAACATTACAGTAAGTTTAATTTTGACACATTACCATTCATGACCGTACACATTTAGCTACTCAAAAACAAATTAATTATCTCCACTTTGCAGCCTTCTACATTATTATTTCCAGAGCCTTGTTAACTAGAGTAAAATATTTGCAGATAAAAAGACATATTTACTTTGAAATTTGACTTTGATTAAATGGAATTAATGGATGTTGGAGAATTCTTTCTTTACTTGCTTATCCTCTTCGACCCGTCCGTCTTCTACCACCACCACCACCACCCAAAATAATAAAATAAAATATATTAAATTATTATATATAAAAATATTAAATTTTAAATTGTTTTGTAGCTTTGCAATCTAAGATTGATCTCATCTTGAAAGAGAAGTAGTTTAGTTGAGTTGAGCGGGTCATATTTGCACTAAAAAACAATATTCTAATGTAAAAATGATGTTTTTTAAGTCTTAAACTTTACTTGTTTTCTGTAATGCTTTTAATCTGGAGATTGTTTTTATACAATACGTTTTTCTAAAGGATCATGTATTATATTTTATATGATTTTGAAAAAAAAAAAATTAATTGCATAAGAAACAGATGGAAATATAATGTTCTTTCACTATTCTAAGATTTTATAAAATATTGCTTCCCAACGCATTTATGTAATGTTCGAAATCAATTTAAAATTAAAAAATAAATTAACATTACATATACTACAATTTGTAATGTTTAAATGGATACTTTATAAATTTGTATGTTATATTTATTTTAAAGAAAATCTGTTAAATCCAATGCGCCACTATCTTTCTACTTCCCCGTTTGATAAACCTAGCCCTCAAACTGTATGTAGCAGACAAGTTTAAAGGTGAGGCTCACAATCATCTCTTTCTTCAAATTAATGACAATTTTTAAATTCCTGCTAAACGGTTATCGTCGATTTTTACTATAAAGATGGAATAATACAATTCTACTATTGAGTCCTCTAATTTATTGTTTTTCTTCGACAAATCAGTGGGCTTCAAATTCTATTTAGTTTTAACAAATTAACAATATCAACAAAGTGAGGAGAAGCGAGTAGTGTATAGAACGCTCTACAACCTACAATTAATTCAAAGATTTAGGTCTTCCCAAAATAACCATTTTGGGAAGAGAATGAAAATAAATGCGAAACAATTCACAGTTTGCACTAATAACATGAAATTGAAAATATTTATAAGAGATCAAAAAAATTTATCATTAATTTACAACAAATATTAGTTAGGAAATATTATTGAGTTGGTTTCTTTAGACTGAAAAATACATTTTTATTAATATAATATAATATACTGTTAGTCATATAAAAAAAATTGGGGTAGATGTAACATCTTAAAAGCTAAGCTACATCAATTACACAAGTCTTACAAAGAATACAATTTAGAAAAAAGGATAACTTACGGCCGCACAAACTACAAGTTAAACTATCTCAACTGCATATCAACCAAAAATAAATAAAAATAAATCATAAAGAACAAAATAAAAAAACTAAGAAACAATAGCAAACATGGTTGTTGGCAGAGGAGGAGGAGGTGAAGGATCTTGATAATTTTATCCTCAACCCCCCTAAGTAGGGGGGTACTCATAAACAAATGAGAGATCCCGTCCCTCATTCCATTATTTTTTCTTAGATTGTTCCTATTTGGAAGTCAAAATGGTAATGGTCAATCTTGAAAACTCTTATATTATTATCAAACTGAGAATGATTTTTCATTGATTCGAAATAGATCATTACATGTTAATTAATACAATGCTATGGAAAATTCTAGATCCATCTTAATGTAAACAGGCTAAGCTTGTTGAGTTAGATTAGTCTAGAATATTTTCTAAAAATAATGTAATATCTATCCTAACATGCATTGTTATTCCAGCTAGGTATGAGTTGTCAGTAGACTTCTAGAAGGTTCATGATTCATCCTTTCCTGAGTTGTTGCTGAGCTACGATCCATGATGTGTTTTCATTCCCGTCCTTATTACATTATTTTTACAAATGTACTCCCTAAACAATTCAAATTTCACTTTTCAAAGAGATTTGGTAAGTATATCTACTATTTGTGCATCTATTACGCAATACTGGAGCTAGATATGATGGTTCAAAACTTGTTCCCGAATGTAGGAACATTCTACCTCTATGTGTTTTGTCCTTTCATGATAAATAGGATTCTTAACAAGTTTTAATACACCTTGACTATCACAGTGAATGATGGGTGGCTTCTTTTCTTCATAGTTCATCTCTGCTAATATGTGATGTAACCATATCGCTTCACATATAGCTCCTTTTTTGCTTCAGTTGATGAAATAGCAAAAACTATTTGCTTCTAACTAATCTATGATCTTTGTCTAGATCGAAGATGAAATCTGTATCCTGACGTTGACTTTATGTCATCAATAGATCTGGCATAGTCTGAGTTTGTATATCCCTATAAGAATAATTAAGTATTCTTCTTGTACTCCAGACCATACTCAAGTGTACCTCAAACATATATTAAAACATGCTTTGCTTCTATCCATTGATATTTCTTTAGTTGCTGCATAAATCTAGAGAGATAACTCTCAATAATATATATATATATGTATATATATATATATATATATATATGTATATATATATATGTATATATATATATATATATGTATATGTATATATATATGTATATGTGTATATATATATGTATATATATACATATATGTATATATATACATATATAGATATATATACATACATATATATATATATATATACATATATATATATACATACATATATATATATATATATATACATATATATATATATATACATATATATATATATATACATATATATATGTATATATATCTATATATGTATATATATACATATATATATATATACATACATATATATATATACATACATATATATATATACATACATATATATATATACATACATATATATATACATACATATATATATATACATACATATATATATATACATACATATATATATATACATACATATATATATACATACATACATATATATATATACATATATACATATATATATATATATATATATATATATATATATATATATATATATATATATATATATCTGGTTTGGTGTAGGTTAAGTAGATGAGACTCTCGATGACCTGCCTATATAGAGTTGCATCTACTTGAGGTGAGTCCTAAAATCAAGAAAGTTTTAATCCTTTCTCTATTGTAGTTGAATGTGGCTTACAATCTAACATTCTATACTTTTCCAAGAGTGTCTTGGCATATTTGATCTAGGAGATAAAAATGTGATTCTATTTTTGCCATATCTCCAAGCTAGGACAATAGTGTAGTAGCCCCAAATTAATCATGTTGAAGGATATTTTGAGATCATTATTCACAATATTAACATGATCTTATGAACTTCCTGTGATCACAAGATCATCTACATATATAATAAGAATGATTATTTATATTCCAACCTTATTTATATAGAAGTTAGGAGCTAAGGGGCTATGAGTAAAACCATGCTGCAAAAGGTGATAATCTATTTTGGTGTACCATGAAAGAATGAGCAAGAGATATACAGGATCCACAGGATCAATCCAGGAGAAAGAATCCACAACAAGAAACCTACAAAAATAATACCAGAGAATAAAATAAGTGATAATCCTAAAAATTCTTTGTATTCTCTCTATATTCTCTCATTCAAATTTTTATATTGTAAAGTATATATAACACAAATAGTTTGTTTCACGACAATAAACTATTTGTTGTGATTACAAAATAGAGAAATCAAACTATTTGTTTTCAAATACTATGAACAAAAATATTGTTGAGAGAATCTCAACAATAAAACAAAATATCCTAGGTAAATAAAATTAACCCTGGGTAATAAATAACTTACCGTATTATCTCTAGGTAAGCTTAAATATTCATTATTCCAATACCCTCCCTTAAGTGAAACATAGGGACAATGACAAACAAATATGGGTCCCAGCTACTAGGCCTGATAAGGTACCCATGTACAAACCAATAAAATATATAAAAAATAAAGGAAGGAAGGACTTCGCGGGAAATCCCCTCCCCCCAAGTACAACTTCCTTCACCCCAAGCATTGCTCACAACTAAAGATAACGAGGAGAAGCCAAAGGTTTAGTGAAGATGTCTGCAATCTGCTCAGCTATAGGCACAAACTCTAAAGAATGAACTCCATCCTGAATAAGATGTTGAATGAAGTGCATTTGAATCTCAATGTGTTTGGTTTGTTGATGCTCAATAGGATTGAGTGAAATAGCAATCACACTTTGGTTGTCACACCAAAGAGTAGTAGGACCCTGTTGTGTGAAGCCAAACTCTCCAAGCAATTATCGAAGCCAAAGTGTCTCCTGACTAGCTTTGACAACACCTCCATAATCAACCTCAATAGATGACAATGCAATAGATGTCTATTTTTTGCATGCCCAATCAACTGGACCTGAACCAAGTGTGAAATCAAATCTACAAGTGGACTTTCGTGTGTCAACATCACTAGCCCAATCAGAGTCAGTGTATCCAACAAGCTGTGTAGAACTCTATGGTGTGTAATGTATACCAAAGTGAGTGGTGCCCCAAATGTAGCACAAAATATGCTTGGATACTTTCTAATGACTCTCATGAGGCTCATGTGAGAATTGAGAGACAAGGTTCACAACAAATGTGACGTCGGGATAGGTATGACTCAGGTATAAAAGACTACCTACAAGTTGCCTATACAAAGTTAGATCAACAAGAGAATTCATAAAAGTGGCAGACAACACAACACCTGACTAATATGGAGTGGGGGTACGCATACAATCAGCCATGCCAAATCAATGAATAAGGTTTGTAGCATACTTCTGTTGTCCAATAGAGATGCCCTCAGAAGACTAAAGAACTTGACGACCAAGAAAATAATGTAGAAGTCCCAGATTTGTCATATCAAACCTATCTTCCAACTTGTCCTTGATGTCATGTATCAATGAATCTGAATTGCCAATGAGGATGAGATCATCAACATATAAAACCAATATGACAATCTCCTCACCTTGCTTCAAGATGTATACATTGTGATTTGACTCACAACGAATAAAACTAGAACTCAAAAGAAAACTATCCATCTTCTCGTACCAAGCTCTAGGAACTTTTTTGAGGCCATAAAGAGAATGATAGAGTCTACAAACTAATGATGAGTCCTGCACAAATCTTAGAGGCAGCTCCATATAGATCTCCTCATGGCGATCACCATGCAATAAGGCACTCTTCACATCCATTTGAAAAACTAACCAAGAATGTGAAGCAGTAAGAGATAGTACAAGCTGAATAGAATCCATCTTAGCTACAGGGGAAAAGGTCTCAGAGTAATCAACCCCTTCAACCTATGAAAAACCTTAGCTACTAATCTAGCTTTGTACTTATCCACTGATCCATCTACAACATATTTGGTCTTATAGACCCATTTACATTTTACAAGTTTTCTTTGCTTAGGAAGAGGGACAAGATCCCAAGTATCATTCTTCATCAATGAAGAATAGTCATCATACATTGCAACATCCCACTCAAGTATACCAATGGCCTCAGAAAACAACACTGGATCATCTATACAAGTTTGTCCCAAAAGAGCAACACCAAATGTCTGTGAGTGAGTGCGATGAGAATCAGATGGATCACCAACTAAGGAACCAGCTTCCTGTAGAGTGTTCTTTTACCACTTGGGTGAAGGTGGTGAAGAAGATGGCTATGGTGGCTGAACAAGTGCAACATCATCAACAACAATAGAAATAAAATTCTCACTATCCTCTGTAGAAGAAAGAGGGGGAGAAGAAGAACTAGATGTACACTTCTATGGAGTGGGTAGCTCATCAACCTAAACATCCCATCGAAACAACACATCATGTGTGATAGGATTAAAAAGGTGGAAGGCTTTTACATCTTCACAATAGCTAACAAAAATGAGTGGTTGGCTTTTCTTCTCCAATGCTTTGCATTTTTCATCAGGAACAAATGCCCATGCTTGACTCCCAAAGATGTGAAAATCTAAAATATCAGGCTTGATCCAAAACCAAGCTTCTTCAGGTGTCATATTCTATAGAGCTTTGTGAGGCATACAGTTTTGAATGTATTTTGCACAATTTATATCTTCAACCCAATATTGTGGACCTAAATTTCTAGAGTGAATCATTCAATTTGCCATCTCTTTCAATGTTCGATTCTTCCTCTCTCCTACACCATTTTGTTGAGGAGTGTGTGGTACAATGAACTCGTGTTATGCCCCATGTTCAATACAAAAATAATGGAAAGCATTACTTTCATATTCCCCCCATTGTCAGTGCATATCTTCTAAAGAGGAAGAGATGATTGTCTTTAAACAAAGGCTTTGAAAGCCTTAAAAGTCTCAAAAACTTCACTATTCAACTTGAGAAAATATACCCAAGTTTTACGAGTGAAATCATCAATGAATGTGAGTGCATCTTTGGCCCCTAAAAAAGAACGAGTTGGAAAAATCATCAAATCACTATGAACCAACCCTAGGGGTTCATTTACACGTGTGGCCTTACAAACAGGAAATGGATCCTAGTGCTATTTACCAACTAGACATCCAGGACACACCCCATCAATACATGAGACCTTAGGAAGGCCTTTTACATGATGTTTTGTACTCATTTGTTGCATATATCCATAACTCAAATTTCCTAATATCTCATGTAACAATTTGCTAAGACTATTACCATGTGATATAAGTGAAGAACTAGAAGACATAGAAGACTCAAACTTATCAAAAGTATAGAGTCTTGCAGTATGGTCTGTTGTACCTATAGAAACTATCTCACTAGGATCATTACATTCTCTTATTACAACATCATGTGGAGTAAACTCCATAATTTTACCAGTACCATAATTACATATTTGATATATAGAGGGAAGATTAGAAGAGATTTGGGGTACAAGCAATACATTTTTAAAACATCCATCTTGTTTGTCAACAGTACCTGATCCCAAAACTTCACTCTATGAGGAGTTACCCATAAAAATATGTGATGTACTAAAATATATAAGAGAAGACAATAGATCCTTAGAATGTGTGAGATTATGAGAAGCACCTAAGTCAAAAATCCACTAATCATGACATGAAGATGTAGCCCTAGCTTAAAGTGCTTTCCCTTTTCTTGCAGGAGAAGTAGAAGGAGATGGAGACTGAATGGAAATTTTGTGTTGTCTGACCACTGCCTCTAATCCTTCCATCTTCTTAAAACATCTATTTTCATCATGATTAGGACCACCACAAAAATTACATGGATGAAATGTTTTCATCTTTTGCTTAAAGGACTTTTTGTTCTTAGTAGATTTAAAATGATGAGGTGTCTGGGTGGTGGACTCTGGAGGGTTATTTCAAGGCACTTGCTTTTGTTTAGACTTAGGTGAAGGTTTTCCTTTGGAAGAATTAGCAACTAGAGCATGACTAGAACCAGGTAGAGCATCTAGGGCCATTAATTTTGTTTGCTCCCTAGGCAATCTTTCACCAAAAACTTCAAAGGAAGGCCATTTGAATTCATCACCTACTATATCCATCATGGTATAAAAAATAGAGGAAAAAAACTATATGGTCCTTTAAACTTTGACAATATCATGAAAATATACTCCTTATCACTTTTATCCTTGTCACCAGCTTTCAACTGTGACCTAATAAATTTGAATTTTGCCAATCATTCATCTATTGAAGGAAAATTTGATGTAGAGAGAGAGTACTCAGTTCTGCATCTAATTGCAAAATTTTAAACACATTAACTTTGCCAAATAGTTTTTTAAATTTTTACCATACCTCTTTTGGCATTGTAGCATCTGCAATGTGAAATTGAAGATTATCTGAGATGTTGAGGAAAATCAATCCAAGAGCCTCATCCTACTTGCAACCATATGCATGTTTGTCCTTTTTAATGGTGAATGCCGCAAGTGTTGTTTCAAAAAATATTCTCCATAAGCCCTTTGATTGAAGGACTTGTTGAATTTTTGGCTTCCAAATATGGTAATTTGTGGAGTTTAGGGGTTCAAAAAATTGGGATTCCATTCGCAAAGAAGACGATGACATTGACAGGAATAACCTAGACATTCCTTTTTCCTCAAAACCCCTCCCGTTAAAGTTTAACTTCTCCTAATGAAATTTCTTAGCCTTAGCTTATACAAAGGTTAAAACAATGGCTTTATGAAAAAAAAATATGTAGGAGGATTTGACCCCAAGGCTTCCTCCCTACCAATTCGTTAACAAAATAACTCTAGCCACTTTAGCAAAGTCAACTTTGTTCATTTAAAGCTAGAGACTTGATTTTAAACCACTAAAAATTAATAAATTAATTTAAAAAAAGCCAAAATGACTCACACATGTGAGATGGAAGCTAAATAATGTTTGGCTTTATTATAAATAATTTCATGTTCCAGCAAGGCATGGTGATCAAGAAGAATTTTGATGAGAATTTTATAAACATTTGCCAAATTAACCTCCGAGCAATTTCAGAATGAGCTCCATAGTATCTCCTCAAAGGCCAGTACGACCTAATCCAAATCCATAATTCTCAGCTAGAAATGAAATATTTGAATTTCTAATAACTCATACAACTTTTATATTTTAATTTTATGCAGTATAAGACATTCAAAAATAAAGAAAAATGTATGGCTATGCTATAGAATAGAACAAATTATGAAATCCCTGTTATAATCCCTCAAAATGTTGTACAACCTAAAAATAAATTGTATGGATTGATCTGGAATGAAGTATAGCCTAGTCATATTTCATGAACAGGTGTCATATTTTAGAAAGGACACCCATACGATCTACCACAACAAAAAATTGTACAGGTACTGCAATCTGCCAGAAAACCTAGTCAGACGATTTTTGTCTAGAAGAGTTGTACGGCCATGAAAGAATGAAAAAAATCAAGTTATATAGAATTAATAATTTAATTTTATACACTCTTGTACCAAAAAATTCTAGTTTTGGAAATATGTACTGTCATAAATGATCATAAAGTACAAAAATTTCTAGAAAAAAACTTGTAAACAAGAACCAGAATGTGAGAGAATAAAAAATATTTGGAACACATCAGTAAAATAATGTTTTTAAATGCGTTAATAGATGAAATAAGATGGAAAATTTTAGGGAAGAGGATCTTCAACTAGAACTCCAATCTCTGATACCACGAAAGAATGAGCAGGAGATACACAGGATGCATAGGATCAATCCAGGAGAAAGAACCCACAACAAGAAACTTGCAAAAATAATACCAGAGAATATAATAGGTGATAATACTAAAAATTATCTGTATTCTCTCTATATTCTCTCATTAAATTTATTATATTTTAAATTATATATAATACAAATGGTTTGTTTTACGACAACAAGCTATTTTTTGTGATTACAAAATAGAGAAAACAAACTATTTGTTTTCATATACTACGAACAAAAATATTATTGAGAGAATCACAACAATAAAACAAAACATCCTAGGTAATAAATAACTTACCCTATTATCCCTAGGTAAGCTTAAATATTAATTATTCTAACATACCATGCCATATGAGCTTGTTTTAGTAAATAACGTGATTTGATGAGATGACATACCTTTTTAAGATATTTTTTTATCAATAAATCCTTCTAGTTGGGTCATGTATACTTCTTCCTTTAGATAACCATTAATAAAACACTTTTGACATCCATCTATTGAATTTACCATCCATTCTATGTTGGGAGTGTGTAAATAATGTTGATGGTCTTGATCTTTAGAGTGGGTGCAAATGTTTCTTCATAGTCAATGCCCTCTTTCTGAGCATATACCTTTGCTAATAGACATGATTTATGTTTATCAATGGATCCATCTACCTTTTATTTCATCTTTAAGCCCCATTTATAGCCTATGGGTTTCATTCCTATTGGTAGATCAACAAGTTCCCAAGTTTGACTCTTCATGAGTAAGTCATACTCGACATACATCACTTTCTTCCTATGAGGTAGAGTTAAAGCTTCACGAACATTGTCAGGTTTGGAGATATCAACTACTGTACTCATAATTGTAAAATTTATTGCATGCCTAATCCGAGTCCTTATTCTGAATTCAGATGAATGAGTGTCTCTACTGGTATCTAGTACCGACTTTAGATGAGAAATCTAGTGTTATTGTGATGAACTTTTTGGTAGATGTGAAGAAATATCTAGTGGACGTTCTAAATCTCCAAGATCAACATATAGCTTTCCTTATGGATCTAGATTTTCTTCATTATTTGACTCAGGAAGTAATTTGTCAGAGGTAATTGGTGTTGATCCATCATTCTGCACCATTGATTCAAAAGATGACTCATCACACACCACATCTCTACTCTCATAGATTTTTATCATTTCTGGATGCTTGAGTTGATATGCCTTCAAGGTAGTGTTGTATCTTAATAGGATACACAGGAGTGTTTTTGACTCAATTTTATTTCTCTTCTTCACTAGTACATGCATATAAATTATGCAACCAAACACACATAAATTAGAAATTGAAGGCTTTCTACCACTTGATACCTCTTCTAGCATTTTATCTTTCAATAGTTTTGTTGGTGCTTGGTTGAGAAGATAAATAGTAGCTTGGATTGCTTATGCCCAATAGTGATTCTCCAGCTTAGTTGTTGATAACATACAATGAGCCATCTCCATCATGATGTGATTATGTCATTCAAAAAAACTATTATGCTAGGGCATGTAGAGAGTAGTCAAATTTTGTTTTATACCTTATTGGTTTAGGAATGCCAAGAACTTATTTGATGTGAATTCCACCCCTCGATCTGAACAGAGGTGAAGTAGAGGTTGTCCTGTGTCCTTCACAACCTACTGATATACGATCTGGAAATGATGAAGTGTTTCACTCTTCTTCAAGAAGAATACCCACATATTCTAGCAGTTGTCATTTAGGAATAGTTGAAAGTACTTGTATCCTGAGAATGAATCTAGTAGTGGACCACAAAGATTAGTGTGAATGACCTCCAATCATTTATTGGCATGAAATTTGCTTCTTTTGAATGGATCCGTATGTTGTTTACTTGCAAGGCAACTTGGGCAAATAGGCAAGGAACTGAATAGCTTGGGAAGTCCACGTACAATCCCTTTAGTACTTAACTCATATAATGAGTTGGTAGATAAATGACCATAGTGATAGTGCTAGAGGGTAGTGGATTCTACCATTGAGGAAGATAATGCTATTGTAGAGGATGAAATAACATCTAGAGCAAATATTTATCTTTAAGAAAAGATTTAGTAAGAACTTTACCTTTTCATAATATTAGGAAAGTTTTGATGCCATTTTTAATAAGAAAATCCACCTTTAGATGGTTATTCAGTAGCTGTCTAATTGATAAGATATTAGATGTCAGACAAGGAACATATAGTACCTTTTTTAGTGTATATTTTTGAATTCTAAGAGGAATGGTAACTTGTCATATTCATTCTACAACATAATCTTTTTCATTGATGATCTTAACCTGATCTCCTATGGGTTGGTCCATCAATGAATCAAATAACTTCTTATCCCTTGACATATGTTTTGTGACACCAAAATTTAATAACTAGATATTCCTCATGGGCTATGAGGTCTGGGAGACTAGTACCAAGTTCTTGTCTTCATTAGATCTCTCTTCATCAGATATATCATCTTGTTGTGTAGCAAGATGTCCCTTCTACTTCCATTGTCAGGGATGTGGTTTTTGGGAATTATATCACCTTGATGTGCTAGTAGACCCTTGTTTTCTAGCATGATAACAACAATTGTCTCTGTCATGAGTATTAGCTCAACAAATATGACACCATTTCTTTGACTTTTATGAATTTTTATGTCGAGACTCTTATTGCTGCTACTATTTTCATGGTTACTTATTTGAAGTCCCTTTACAAAACATCTAACCTTATTTCCTCTTTGAGATAAGAGCTTTATCTTTGAACTCATCTTGGACTGAGTTGATAGATTCTTCTTACTGCAATAGGTTCATGAGCTCTTTTAATGATACTTATTGTTTGGTGACATTTAGCTTTGTTATGAACACTCTAAATTTAGAAGGCAATGCTCTTAAGGTAATATGGACCAAGATATCATCTTCTACCTTCTCACCTAGTGCTATTAACTCCATCTATATTTCAACCACTTGACGTAAAAATTTCTCAACTTTGTCATCAGACTCTATGATGATTATGTGATGTCTGGATTGTAGATGGAGGATCTTCATCTTATTCTTTGTCTCATATATGGTCACTAACTTGTCCCATGTTACCTTTGGATCATCAGCCTCCCTAATATGTGGTTGGACATCATCAATGATGCTTATCATGATTAGCATCAAGGCTTTGGTAGTAGCCTTATCATACTTTTAACATTTATCAAGATCGGTGGGAACTTGATCATTTCCTGTCATGATTCCCCATAGTCCTATGAACAAAAAGATCATGTGCATCTTCATTTTCCATGTAGCATAATTTGGACCTTTAATTAGTTAGGCATTTGAGAGGAACAATTTTAGAGTGGACGTCTTTAAAAATAAATTATTTTATTATTTTTATAAAATTTTAGAAAAGTAAAATTTACTATATGTACCATATTAGAATGTTATGTGCCTCTTCCATATTAATAAGAACCATTGATTTGTTCACCTTGATCTTGGGGTACTTGAGTGCTTGACTTCTTGTCTTTAGGTCATGACTCTCAGCTCGAAAAATGATGATTTTTTTTCTCAATCTCATGCTTCATGGCTTGGTGAGGGTTTGAGTCTCATGATTTTAGATTATTATTATCAAACTAATAATTATTTTTCATTGATTTGAAACATATCATTACATGTTAATTTATACAATGCTATGGAAAAATCTAGATCCATCAAAATCAAAGTAGGCTAAGCTTTCTTAGTTGGATTAGTCTAGAATATTTCCTAGAAATAATGTAATATCTATCCTAAGATGCATTTTTATCCTAGTTGGGAATGAGCTTCTAGGAGACTTCTATAGGGTTCATGATTCATCCTTTGTTGAGCTATCATTGATCTATGATCCATGTTGTGTTGTCAAAAACTTATCCTATGAAGCGAACACCCGCTATCCATCCACCCCTCCTTGCACTGCAAACCCATTATCAAACCCATTGTGATGTTGGGATGATCAACAAGAGTTAGGAGAGGGGGTTCTTCAACTTTGAGACTATTCATAATAAAACCCACAATGACATCCATGAGGTGGAGAGTGGAGACATGAAAGCTATGGAGGGTCATAGTTGACATCATAAGGAGAACTCCCCCAATGATCCAAGATGGTTTGCATATGATGAATCTTAAGTTGAACTGTATTAGTTTGGAACTGAATATGGATGGTATCATTAGAAATCAAAGAAAATTCTCTAGTTAAATAAAATTTCCTTTTCATTTCTTCATGACTAAAAAATCATTATTTATAGTTTTCCAAATTAAAAAAATTGATAGCACGAACATTCCACCATGTTTTGTTGTATCCTGTAAAAAGGCAAAGTACCCTAAGAGAGCCATTTTATAGATGAGTAATTCAAGTCTAAAATGCTCAAAGAGGGTGTGAAGCCATCTCTAATTGCAAAATATATGAGATAAAAACTATCAAATATGTTTGATGATGTATAGCTAGTGACAAGGAAGGAAAATGGGATTCAAAACTCCCATGTGCTTGAGATAGTTGCCTACAAGTAAACCCTGGTAGAAAATACACCACAAAAATAAGATTTTTGAGGATCAATCAGAGCATCCCAAATCCTAACAAGCATTCTAATTGAGAGAACATAAAGAAATCTAAAATTACATTAATGATTAAGGGTTTCAATTTCAATTTGTTAAAGAGCCAACATATTATATCCCAATAGAAAAGATTAATGAAAAAATAATTATTTAACTATATAAATATGTTAATATAATATTTATATAATTATATGTAAAATTATATAACAATATATATAAAAAATAATTATATTATATTATATTAAATAATAAGAAACCAATTACTTCTGAATCAAGCATCCACTATAGTCAAAGACCTTGTTACATGACCACGCCTTTATGGATACAAAGAACAATATTATAAAAATGCCTAAAAAGAACCATTATTTAGGATGCAAAGGCCAACATATTATTTTTGTTTCCTCAAATGCTTAAATTTAAATTGATAATTTTTTTTTTAGCTTGAGAAGAACTCGTTGAAAATTTATGAGATTTTAAAGTGTAAGTCAACCGGAAAATGATAAGACATGGCTTGGGCATAAAATGAATCAAAACCTTTCAGATTTGTATAAACATTTTTAAAAGGAATAAATTATTTTCTTTGACCAAATATATATTGTGTGAATATATAAAATATTAGAAAAAACATATAGTCTCCAAAAAAATAAATTAAAAAAGGATTCATTGCAATGTGGCCTAAAAATCGGAGGATGTGTGGCAACAATGGAGTTGGAGATTCACTATAATCCAAAGACTAGTGTATGATTTTTTTATTTTTTTTTTCCAATTACTTAAAAGTAAACTGAGAATCCTTCTCTATTTGTAAAGAACTTTGGGGATAATTTTGAGAGATCCCAAACATGTAGGTTAGTATGAAAATGATAAGACATGGCAATGGTGGAAAGAAAATAATAATCTCGTAAATTTTTACAATAGTATTTGGGAAGATTTCTTTAAGATTTTAAAATAGAGAATGCAAAGGCCAAAATATGAGGTTTTTCTCACAAAATTTTAAGACTAAATAGAGAAGCATTTCCAACATGACAAGAACCATTAACATTTTGTAAAGATTTCAAAAAGCTCACCAACATGAGAATTATTAAATAGGGATTTCGAAATATGTAATCACTACATTATAGATCTATATAAATTTGTTGTAGAAGAAGATATGTATTGGGTAAGCACAAATAATAATGAACAACCCTTATACTTATTCATGAGAAAATAGTGGTCTTAAGATGCCCTATTACTTGTTAAACTTATAAGCTAGATAATTGTAAAGAACATAATATTAATATTTCATATTATAAAATAAAGTCAATTAATCTTATGCAGTATAAAAATATATTAGCATAATTCTCTCTAAAATAATCCAATGATTCCACTTTATCCAACAACATAATTTGATAAAAATAATGAAAGTACAGCAAAATTTTTATTTTATTCAGATTATAGATCCTAACATGATATGATACTAACAATGACATTAACTTGCATATGCAATCACCTACAAAGTACCTTCTTTAAAACCATAAAACATATTTATAATTTTTTTTAATTTGAGATTCTCAAATAAACTTGTTGTCAATGTGATATAACCATTGCTCTCATAGATAATGAACACATTTATATATTAAATATTTTTTATATACTATAAATTACACCATTAATTTTGTATTAATAACACATCAAAAAAAAAACTCTATGCCTTATATATATATATATATATATATATATATATATATATATATATATTTATTAAAAAAAGAATAATAACGTTTAACAAAGAAAAATAAATATTCACTTTCTAATTTGATAAAATGATTTGTACTGTTAATTTAATTTATTAATCACTTAAACATACATATTGACTATTTGATCTTTTGTTGGACAATATATCCCAACCAATAATTATTAAACCTTACAATATAATCGTACCAACATACATTATATATTACAATAAAAAAAGTAATGATATTCATCTTCAAATATCCAATATAAACCTTCAATATTAAACACAATGCTCAATCAATAAATAAATACCTCTCAAAAAAATAATGTCAAATACCATTATAACGAAACGTAAAGTACCTCGTACATTCAATTTAGTGTCATTAATTTGAATTAGGTTTGCCAATATTCAGATTATTCAGCAACCGCTCACATGTCTAATCTATACACAACAAATGCAAAGCAATTCCCATTCTAATTACGTATATAGTATAGATCTACTAAAAACATTGGAATAATTTTCCTTCGTTTGCATATGGTGACAACATTAATCCTTTTATGGTAAAAAGTGCTCGTGTTTCTTTGCAGTGTATGTTTTTATGCGAACTTGAACTTCCATTAAATTCTTTAAACATCACAATCTTTTCTATATTAGATATATATTAAAGATAAATTTTGGTTTTTTTAAACTCATGTTTTTAGCCCATTTACTGATAGGCGGTGTGGGGGTCCAGTCCCAACCCACCTACCGAAGTTAAAAATGGAGGAATTGAGTTATTAATTTTTGGAGGATGAATCATAGTAGTATTATGTTAATTAAGTTTATTTATTTTTATATTTTATATGTAATTTATTCATGTAAATATTTTATATTATAAATATTTGTTAAATTTTTTAAAAAAAAATTCATAAATCTAATATTTTATTATATATATATTTAATATTACATTTATTTATATTATTTCAAAATTATATTTTATTTTTAGAATTATCGATTATTTATTACTACAAAATATATAGTTTCTTAACATTGTAAATATTTTAAAACACTTATGTTAGATTTTTATTTTAGATAATTGATTTTTATCTAAAAGAATTGGTTTATAAAATTAATAACTCCTTTGCTTTTGACATCCCTATCCATCCATGTCAGGGGCCACAAATTACACATTTTATTTTACATTGAAACTCCAATTAATGAAGATTAGTAAGTGTTATTTTAAAACAAGTTTGGCCTAAAATTTACAATATGATTTTTCTCAATGAGAATAGTCAATTGTAGATAGGATTTTCCATGCAACAAATATAAAATTAAAGAACCCTTTGAATAAGATGCAAAAACCTTAAAATTATATTCACTAAGAATTTCCACAATTTCAATAAAGATTTAGATTTAAACTTAAACCCTATTTAAAAGGTTGTTTATTAACTTGATAAAAAATAATTAACTATTTATTGTATAATTTTTTGAATTAATAATTAGTTTATTAAAAATGTTAATTTAAATGAATTAGTAAGTAAAAATAACATAAATAAATAAATGATTATAATTATATTATAGTTTTAAGAAATAATTTATTTATTATTTTAAATATAATTAATTTTATTTTATATTTTTAATTTTTTATAATATTTCAATTTTAAAAATAATATAGTTATAAAATGTACATATTATAAATATAATTTTCAATCAAAGCATGAGTTTCTATTTAAATACATTTTTTTTTAATAGTAGTGGTTAAAAGATATGAGTGTTAATTAATATAAAAATTCACAATTAAAAGTGTCTCATTTTTAAAAATATTATATTTAGTTAATAATACAAGTTTACAAGATTTTAAAACAATTTGAACTTTTAAAATAAATCTATTTAAAAGTTTTTTTTCAATTAAAAAATAATTAGATTTTGGAATTAAATTTTTATAACACTTAAAATTTCATTTCCATATTACTACATTTTGTTTTATATTTATATCTTTACATTAAAAATCCCAAAATTATTATTTAAAAGATACTTTAATAAAAAATTAAAATATACTTCAATCTAATAAATTTTTTTTAAAAAAAAATTATTAAAAAATCACCTTAAATATCCCCAATCTATGGTTATTCCTAATCTTATAAGAAAGGGTAAGCTATAATTTTTAAGGTTATTAAATATTCATAATAGAATTGTTCAACGTATGTGGTCAAGGAGGCAATGACGGTACTAAAGGTGTCACACTAATGTTAATAATCCTCTGTTAATGTTGTCTTGTTGGGCATACAGTCTAAAGAACAGTCACGCTTATAGAAGATTTAATAAAGATATCACTAAAGTCCTTTCCAGACTTTACATAGAAAGGAACAGTTGTAACGATATAATTGATAATTGAGAATTCCTTTGAGTTTACGTGCAAATTGTAATATATTTTAATGAAATGAAATATATGTACATATTTTTCTTTTCAGATACGATTAAATTTGAATATTTTGATTGTAGCTCACAATTTAATAATAAAAAAAAACATACAAATATCAGAACATCAAATCTAATTTGGAATTTCGTCATCATATAAGTCTTCCGACTTTCAATAGAATTTTAAATGTGAAGATTTTATAGCGAAGTACAACACAGTTTGCATTCGTTTCTAGAATCATATGCGCAAAAAAGACTGATGATAAATTATTTATTTCCAAGAAGTTACAACTGTTAACATCCTAAAACTTAATTTGCAGCACACAAAAAACAACTTTGTTATTACTACTTTATATTTTTATTATTGTGGATTTAAGTAAATTACTAGTCAATTAAATTCAGGAAGTGTCATTTTTTTAAAGTTTAATATAATTATTTATTTATTTATACTTGTTATATTTGTAATAATATTAATATTAATCAAATTTATTAATCAATTTTTTTTAAAGAATTCAATATGTTGGAGTAAAATAGTGTGAGAAAACAATAAAATGCTCTATTTTAATTGATATCCATATTAATATCATATTTAAATTTAATATTTATTAAATTATATAAGTTAGTATTAAATTTAAATTTGACATTTATTCATTTATTAAATTGAAAAAAAATAATTAAAAAAATCGTGATGTCTTAATAAACTAGTAGAGCTTAAATTCTTTTATACTTATCAAACATCTTCGAAGCCCAATTCAATAGTGCAGTTAGCTTGAGGAACCTTATCACCAAACAACACTAAAATTGTAGAGAAGGTAATAGTGTTATTATTGAAATTGATATTCCTTTCTTACCAAATTTTGAGTTGGATGACAAAAAGGGTTGGACCATGGTGCATAGGAAGAATAATGGAACATCCAACAAAACACATATAGAGTCATTGCAGGATTCTATTGGGAAATCATTGCAGGATTCTATTGGGACATCAGTTGGTTCCATAAGGATTTTAGACTAATTGTTTGGTGGTCCATGTTAACTTTTGTTGTTCTATTTTGTGGTGTTTTGGATACCATGATCCTTGTTGTTAAGTGATTTTATTTTTTGTGTTCAAGTTTTTTCATTGTTGTGTTATGCGAGGTCGCATGTCATGCTAGTTGTGATAATGGTTTATGGGACCCTATAAAAACCACTTGTGGTTGTTTTTTATTGGATATTTTTAGCTTCTCTTGTTTGTTTCATGTTTTGATCTATGAGAGGCATTTCTTAGGACCTTTCATTGTAATATCTTTTATTCTCTATTTTATTAAGTTATGGGGCCTAAAAACGGCTTCATTCCCAATTTATATCTCCAACTCATAAGTGTTTACCAATAATAATAATAATAATAATAATAATAATAATAATAATAATAATAATAATAATAATAATAATCATCGATAGGTGATTTAAAATTGAAACATCTCAAAATTTACACACACACACACACACACACACACACACACACACACACACACACACACACACACACACACACACACACACACACACACCCTTAGATATCTTAAATATAAATATTTGAAATGGTGAAAAATATTCTATACTAACCTAGATAACTTACTCCAAAGAAAGTATCTTGATAATGTAGATGAACTAAGACATATTTTTATTTTAGAGCATTGGATGTATGACTCTCAAATATAGAAATTTCATAGAAAATACAAACTTTATCTCATACTCTCTCTACCGGGATATAAAAAATGATAGATTTGTTAACCTTTGGAAGGATGCCTAGTTTAATTTGGGCCCTCGCTGCAATCATCTTTCTTTAACATTTTAATATAGTACTTTTCAAATATTTTGGCACCCTTAGTTTGTAATTATTGGGTTGAAACCCAAAATGTCTCGGTCCATCATAGAATATGAAAAAATCCATGTTTTTCTTCACCCAACCATTACTCTAATCTTCTTATTTCATTCAAATTCTATATAACTTCTCACTAGATAAATATATCAAAGAATGTTGATGGATTAAAATGGATTAAACATCCCTTAGCCAACTTATTGGTTAAACAATGGCATAATCAAGTAATATATCATGTTAATACTTTTTCAATTCTTTTGAAAAAATTATATAAATCTCTCAGGAACTTACCAAATCTAAAATTAATATGTGGTTTATCATGAAGAATAAATATATTTTCTAAGATAGACTTTGATGGATTGGTTTTCAGGGGCTTTCCTAGTGTTTTGTCCTTAAAGATAATTCTAAAACCCCAAACCACATCCTCCATTATTAATTTACCTATTTAATATGGTCATAGATTTTTAATTTAATAAAAATGTGTTTGATGATTTATAGCCATTGACAAGTAAGGAAAATAGGATTCAAAACTCCCATAAGCTTGAGATAGTCACCTAGAAGCAAACCCTCATAGAAAATACACCATAGAAATGAGATTTTTGAGAATCGATGAGAGCATCCAAAATCCTACCAAACCTTATAGCCAAAAAAACATAAAGGAATTTGAAATTATATTAGCGATTTAGGGTTTCAGTTTCAATTTGTTAAGGAGCTAACATATTATATTCTAATAGAGAAGATTGATGACAAAATAATTATTTAACTATGTAAACATGTTAATATAATATTTATATAACTATGTGTAAAATTATATATATATATATATATATATATATATATATATATATATATATCCAATTACTTCTGAGTCAAGCATCAACTATAGTCAAAGACCTTATTACATGACCATGCGTTTATGGATACAAAGAACAATACTGTAAAAATGCCTAAAAATAGACATTAGTTAGGATGCAAAGGCCAACATATTATTTTTGTTTCCTCACATTCTTAAAATTATATTGATAATCTTTCTTTGTTTGAGAAGAACCCATTGATAATTTATGAGATTTTAAAGTGTAAGTCAACATGAAAATAGAAAGAAATGGTTTTGGCATAAAATGAATCAAAACCTTGTAGATTTATATAAATATTTTTAAGAAGAATAAATTACTTTCTTTGATGAAATATATATTGGGTGAACATATAAAATATTATAAAAAATATATAGTCAACTAAAAAATAAAAGAAAAAAGGATTCACACCAAAGTGGCTTAAAAATCGTAAAGTGTGTGATAACAATGGAGGTGGCGATTCACTATAATCTAAAGACCAGTGTATGAGTTTTTTAATTCCAAATACTCAAAAGTAAATATATAATCCTTCTCTATTTGAAAAGAACTTGGAGAAAATTTTGAGAGATCCCAAAATGTAGGTTAGCATGATAATGATAAGATATGGCTATGGTGGAAAGGAAACAATAACCTTTTAGATTTGTACAATAATATTTGAGAAGAGTTCTATAAAATTTTAAAAGAGAGAATTCAAAGGCTAAAATATGAGGTTTTTCTCCCAAATATTTAAGACTAAACAGAGAAGCATTTCCAACATGACAAAAACCATTAATATTTTGCAAAGATTTCAAAAATCTCACCAACATGAGAATTACTAAATAAGGAATTGGTAAAAATGTAATCACTACATTATAGATCTATAAAAAAAATTTGTAGAAGAAGATATGTATTGGGTAGGTAGAAATAACCATGAACAACCTATATACTAATTTATGAAAAAAGTGTGAGCTTAAGATGTCTTATTACTTGTTAATCTTATAAGCTAGATAAATGTAAAGAACATGATCTTAATATTTTATGTTCTAAATTAAACGCGATTACTTTTATGAAATATAAAAATACATTAACATAGTTCTCTCCAAAAAAATCCAATGATTCCACTTTATCCAACAACATAATTTGTTAACAATAATTAAAGTACAACATTTTTTTTTAAAATTCAATTGATATGATACTAACATTGATTGTAAATTGTATATGCAATCACCTACAAAGTACCTTCATTAAAACCATAAAATATGTCTATAATTTTTTTCAATTTGAGATTCCCAAATAGACATGTTGTCAATGTGATATCACCATTGCTCTCATAGATAATAAACTCATATATATATTCTATATATTATCAATTATATCATTAATTTTGGATTAATAACACATCAAATAAGACTTTACACCTTTATATTTTAAAATTTATAGAAAAAGATTAATAGCGTCTAACATATATATATATTCACTTTCCACTATGACAAATGTAATTCAAAATAAATTATATATATTTATGAAACAATATCATATTTTTAAAATATTATTATATTTATAATAAATCAATTTTTTAATCTTTAAAATATTTATAATATTAAAAATTTAATAAATCCTAAATTTTTATTAATTCATAAGATCTATTTTCTCTTCTTGATAAATTAAGACTCCTTCCTAAACCATTTTTGAGGTTATTTTATTCATTATGTTGGCATCATTTGTATGGTTTTGATAAGGGAAGATTGTTTATAGGGTCTTAACATTTTGTCTTTTGCTCGCATTTTATTTTTTTGATTGGAAATTGGTGTGTTCCTGAATATTATTTTTTTGCTTAATAATTTGGTTGAAGTGTATTTAACTTATCATTAAAAGATATGTGTGATAGAGTGTAAATTAAGGTGCAAAATAAAAGTGTTGGTTAAATGATTAAGTTAGTAACATCATTTTGTATTTAGCGTTATATTTATATGATTTTGATATCTTATCTTAAATGTTTGTACAATCTTAACATTATATTTTATAATGCATAAAATTTTCACAATAAATATTTATATAATTTTTAATATTTTATTATATTTATTGTTAAATTTAGATATAATAAATATTCAATATTAAATATATATATATATTTTAATTTAAGTTAAATAAAATAATAAAAACCTTCTATTTAACTATTTTCTTATATATTTGAATCAACATTTATTTATTTATTTTTCCATATCATTATGTATTGGAAGTCCAGAAGCAACCAAGAATATAGTAACAAAACAACTTATCACTCGATCATTAGCCCATTCAGCAAACCTAGGGATTGCAATTTATCCTAAACGAAATGCCACTAAATTCTAAATGGAATGTATACTATATGAAACTTTCAAACTACCGTTACATTAAAGTCTACAACGTTACTGAGTTTTCCAACATTAATCATATAGAATTGTATTATTTGCATTGGACCTGATCAAATAGACACGGTAAGATTTAGCTTGATATTATTTTCATGTGGAAAGCTAGGATAATTTTGTGACAGACAATTCTGATCTGCCGAAAATGTTTTCATTTTCGCGTCAATGCTCAAAGATACATTGCTGTCCATAATCTCACCCTGTTTTTCATTCTCTTGCAAAATTGTTGTTTTTCCAGTCCCTTGACTTAGTCTCTGAATCAATTGCAATTCACAACTAGCCCTCCTCATTAATGACCATTCCACCACGTTCAGTTGACACTGTTGATTTGATAGTAATAAACTGACAAGATTCTAATCTCCTTCACCTGTGAAGGACAAAGAAACAAACTACTATAACACACATGATAATTTTCATAAAATTTACGGAACACCTCCTTGTTTTCTCGGCATTTTAACAAAAGATGACAATAGCAGTTGAGCCTGACCTTCAAACTTGTCTGGAATATGCAAATTGAATTGGAAGTATTAGTTGGAGAAGATTCTTCAGTTTTTACATAATCCGAAAACACAATTTTTTTCCTCTTCTTGTGCCATGAATCTTCTTTACGCTCATTCATTGTGTTTTCTGCATGACTTTTGAATATAGCAATATCACATTTATTCACAAGCGAACTATCTGTGAAGTTTAGATGATCTATTAATCTCTATGGCTTCTGCCTATTGTTATGCTTCCGCCGCTTTGTTCTGATGAAGTTTTCCCTTCTGGGTTTGTCGCAATTAGTTCACCCGCCATAGAAAATAATTCCACTTCTTCAGTCCATAACCTATAATGGGCAAACATAAAGAATACAAGGTGATTTTTCCTAATGTAAAGAGAAACACTTAATAGTATAAAAGGCCAAACGCACCAAAAAACTTCTGGGGGCTTTTAAAACCTACATTCTTACCCTTATCCAAAAAAAAATATAATAATGATGACAAAAATATCCTTTATATGTTTTAACTTCACCCCTCCCACACAGATATAGATGGAGAGGAAGTCCCTTGGAAAAAGGAGTTTAATATTCACCTCTTTTGAGAACTTTGACAACCATGCTTGCATGTGAGAAATGAATCTTGGAAGCCCTGAATCTGCTGTTGTGGATGGCTTTTAGGCTCAGATTCTGCTGTAAATTTGCACCCAAGTTAGATTTTAGTACTCCTAGTATTTTGACTGATTGTTCTGACAATTCAGAAATAAAACATTCAAGCGGTACTGAATTAACCGTAATAGGCTCCATTTTAGCAGCTACTACATGTAATTAATTACCATGGCTTCCATCATCCTTCTGGGTAGACCTGTACATCTGGATAGAATTGGAGAATATCCAAATCAAATTGGGAATTAATATTGTTTGATGAAAAATAGCTCTAACTTACAATTTCGATTAACATTAGACTGTTCTATATATGCACATTAATAAACCCGAAGGTGGCTTTAACATGAGAGATTGTAAGCCCTTTAACATTCATAAGCTCAAGGACTAGCTTTGGAGTCGCCTCTGCAAAGAAAAAAATAAAATTGTATATTTTTTTAATGAGATCAATAAATAACAGAAACTTTACTGTCTGGGACACCAAGGTGTATTACCGCAATCACAAAGCACTGATGGAGATTACCAGACCAACGAAGGCGGGGAACCTTAGAGCGTACGTATTGTCTTCAAACCCCTCTTCTCTGACAGCTCCCCATTGTTTATAAATTTTCTATTGATTGCTTTGCTTTAACCTGAACGTCAAGATTTCAGTTTTGCATAAAACCCAAATAACGAATTTTGCAAATTTTATCCCCAATTTCAATACCCAGAGGGGAACTAAGCTGTTGATTGGAAAATGAATAAGAAAAAATAGAATTTATAATCTTGAAGTTGTAAATCAGAGAAGCAAAATCCAAAGTCGATCCCAATTACACCTAACCTTTTCCCTTAGTCAATTGTAAGCAGAATTCTTCAAAGTAGAATCCCACTGAAATTTCCTCTCATTTCATTAAAAAACAGGTAAAATTTGACAGTACAACTCTCCTTTTCAATCAACTATTCAGCAATTGTTTCCGTCATAAGATTTTTTATAGGATCCGTGTATTTCCTAGAAGCGAAACCTATTAAATGTGCTGCTAAATCTATAATTAAATAAGATAAATAAATATTTTAAAGGTGTTGGTAACTCTATAATTAAGAAAGATACGATGATGCAAGTGATGGTATCCTATAAAACCTAAATTATTAAGTAGAATAATAAAATAGAGGCATCACATGTCACAAATTTCTGAATTTAAATGAGAGTTAAGACCTTTTCCCACACGAAAATATAAAAGTCCACAGAATAAATTGGATTCTAAACAATTAGAAACACGGGATTCTCGCATCCCAGTCAACATTCTAACCTTTACGCTTTCAATCCCCCCACTCCGAAATAAAAATTATATACCTTTAAGACATTTGACCACCCACTCACGTTTACATCAAGGACCCAAATGAAAAGGAATTTCCATCATAATGAAAATCAAGAATGCCGATGGACCCGCGCAAACATTGTGACAAATTTCTTTATCTTATTAATTTGGTATCTTTATAAATTGCCTTTTTCTAAAGGGACTTGAACGAAGAGACATAGTTATTTCGGTGGACTTTATACTTGGGTTCACACTTATATATAAATGTTATTTCGAAGCAATCATTACATAGATGCTATTTCTAAGCATATATATAGATTTTATGTTTAGCGTATAATGAAAATGGGTTTTAGGGACTTCATTAAATTATATTGGGTTTTATTTTCGGATTGAAGAAATATGTATTTCATAGTGCAAGAGAAAACGTTAATTAAATAAGCGAGTTAATATAATTAAAACAATAAAATTTAAATTAGATAGTATTAGGTCGATTGATGTTCTTGATAATTAGATTTAGTAAAAATAAATTATATTAGGTTGGTTGATATAGTTTCATGATTAGAAGAGTAAAAAGATGATAATTTTAGATTGACCAATACAATTGGTAAAAAGGAGGAATAAGAAGACTATATTAGATAGGCCAATGCAGTGAGGTAGACATAAATGTATTTGGATAGTTCAAATAGCTTAGAAAAAATTATTATATCGATGTGGTTAATATAATTAATAAACATACCACATAATGATATCTAGTTGGATAGTACAATTTGTAAAATAATCAAGCTGACATTTAGCTAATTATTTTGTGAAAAGAATATGGGAAGGTATATTAAAATGATTTGATTGATTTTTAGGATCTTACATATAATGTTCCTAGTTATAATATGGTGAATACCATCGTCAAGGAACTAAACATGAAGGATGCCACCATACTCATGGACACACAAGAATATAATTGTTTAATAGGTCAGAGTGACTTCTCATGTCTGAGTGCTTAATAGTTCACTACATAGCTACTTTTGCACTAGACACTTAGAAAAAAACTGCAGTCCCCTGAAAAAAGTGTCTTCTTGGTGGAAAGACATCATTGCCAAAAACCTTAAGGTTTTATCCATGGACGTAGAATGGGATTCTTCTAAAGGTGAGGACTCCAACACTTTTTTATTAGACACTACTACCCCTACTGCAAACAAGGCCCTGTAAGGTCCTCCTCACTCTAAAGATGAACTAATGAGACATCTAATCTCTGCAAGGAAGGTTGTGCCCATGCATGTCTCTTCCTCCAATCTAGCTTTCTGTCATGTGAAGATGTCTAATATTGTTTTACCTAGGGCTGAATCTATCAAAGGAACAACAAATGAAGACAAATTCTAGTCTTATATTTCAAGTTTGATCTCCTCTCTAGCCCACTTTGCTGAAAATAAGGAAGGATGGTCTAAAGTTCAAAAAATTAAAAAGGTAGAAAACAAATATCTCAACTGTCCTATATGGCTCTCTGCTCATAGGGACGCTGTGCAAAAATATATAAGTTTAGTGGTAATGGGATTAACCCCCTAATTAGTATGGTGTAATCTTCATAGAAGTTTCGTGTGAAGTATATTTATTTCTAGTTTGACTATTGACAGTAGTTTTAGGTGCCTACTTTGTTATTGATGGTAGAGATGCCACATTAGAGTGTTATAGTTTTCATCTTTTACTCTATTGTATAAGGCTATGAGACCTTTCAAAACCCATTAATTCACTTACCAAATAAAAATAGTTCATTACAGAATCAAATGAGTGGATGACTTTGTATATTTAACTAAAAAGATAGAAACCCTAGGCATTTTTTAATATATTGAGAGGTCTGTGAAAAATAAATTTCATGTATATTATTATTTAATCGATCGAGTATTTTTTTAGTACCTTTGACATGATGGTGTTAATAAAACAAATCACCGCTTGGCTTAGAATGCCAACTCCTATTTAGTTTTAAAATTATTGGAACATAGTTTCTATGTTAAAAAGGATAAATAAATATAGAAAAATCTATTTGTATCATGTTGTAAAATTCAACAAGAAAACAAAATGGTATCAATATTCCACTTTTAAAAGGAAAAATAAATATAGAAAACTCTATTTGTAGCATGTTGTAAAATTAAACAAAAAAATAAAATGGTGTCAAGATCGTTGATACCATTATAAAAAATGAAATTAAACACACATAACTATATCAATCTAGTCCATACAATTTTACAAACACACATAACTATATTGGGTGTGCCAATATACTAAAAATAAACACATAATGGTATTGCATTGGATGATACTATTTATAGACTACCAAAAAATTTTATTAGGATTACCGATATAGTTAGATTAGTAGATTAGAATATATTTATAAGAATCTATAAGAAAAACACTTGGAACTGATCCAACTAAAGGCAGAATAATAAGATTGTTTTTAGGCTCACTAGAATGTATGCATGGGCTAGGATGACTTAAAACCATCCCCTTTCTCTCAATAGACTACAACTTGACTAAACTCAACAAAATAGAGTGTGCACTACCTAGATGATTAAGCAACTTCAAATGAATTGTGTGTGTGTGTGTGTGTGTGTGTGTGTGTGTGTGTGTGTGTGTGTGTGTGTGTGTGTGTGTGTGTGTGTGTGTGTGTGTATTATTATTCTAAAAATATATATAATACTAAGATGAGATAGAATGATTGTAAGAGGTAAGGTGCCATGGTTAGCCAAATGGGGATCTAGTCAATCTAAAGTTATTAATGGAAAGTTTAAGGAATCCAACAACCACACCAACTTATTTGTTGTGATTAATGATTTAACAAAGATACACATACACATATTCATAAAGAAAAAATAACATCTAATATAGTAATTAAACCAATGAAAGTGTGTAAAGATAGAATATATGTACCTTGGGTGGACCTGTTAACACCTAATTCTCCCCACTAGCTCAAGTATCACTTTAAAAGATAATATTGTACCTAAAATTATTTGACAAATATTTAATATTCTCAAATAGAAAATCTTAATGACCCATCCTATTGATATTTTATGAAACTAAATGATAATACTCCACAAGATAAAAATATATACTATTATCTCTCCAAAATAGACTTAGGATAGAAGTGTGATTGAAATATGAGCAAAAAAAGTGTATATGATATGATACAAATGAAAGATGAACCAATATAATTACTAATATAATGCCTGAAATTAATGGTGAACACTAACCTAGTAGTATTTCTCTAGTTGATATAGTTGACAGAAGTCAACTAACACAAAATGATATAACCAATATATATATATATATATATATATATATATATATAAACACACCCACACACACACACACACACACATGTAGAGAGAGAGAGAGAGAGAGAGAGAGAGAGAGAGAGAGAGAGAGAGAGAGAGAGAGAGAGAGAGAGAGAGAGAGAGAGAGAGAGAGAGAGAGAGAGAGAGAAGCATGCATTCATACATACATATATGTATGTATCTATCTATCTCTCTCTCTATATCTCTCTCTCTCTCTCTCTCTCTCTCTCTCTCTCTCTCTCTCTCTCTATCTCTAAAAATAGATATCATTGACTAGGTAGATACCATAGCAAACATAGAACCTATCAAATATAAGTAACAAACATACATGAAATGTATATGGATATATGCTTAAATTTGGTCAAGATAATAGTTAAAATTGTGGAATTATCTTAAAATCACCATTAGCCTTTCCAACCCCATTCTTTTTGTACCCTTTAGGTCACTTCCCCTGGGAGATTTATGCATCAACAACCCACTGAAATAAAAAGTGTTAGTAAATGATAAGGTTCAAATATTATAAATGTACACTATCCATTCCTTTATATAAGTTTTGGAATAAATATTCAACTATATGAGCATCTTCTTAAATACTATGGACCTGACTTTTGATTTATTACTAACACTTCCTTGTGTAAATGTCTTATTATAAGATAAATATGATACCTTTTCTTGTAACGTTACTTTATCTAGTGACAAGAATATAATTGTAATATAAGCCACCATTAAAACCACTCAAAAATTTGATTTTGCCCTTATATAATGATAATATTCACAAACTAAATTGTTAAATGACTTTGTTATTTCCTATAAAAGGTCCTTTACTCTTAGCTCAACAAGTGGTTGAATAAGTTACTATTTTAGGCTAGTTTAGTTAAATGAAACATAGCTATAAAGTTATTAAAATTAAAGTGTAGAATATTGAACTATTCATGGTATGAAAATATATCACCAAAACATCAGAGAACAAATATCTATACTAGATAAACTTGGAGAGGTAAAAACTCTAGCTAGGTAAGGCAATTGAACTCCTCTATCCAGTATTTGATTCATAAAATATACAAGATAATACAAAAATATGTACTTATTCAATATATATTGACTAATATGTATTAAACCCTTAAATATAAAATATTTATTTTCACCTTTTATATATTTCTTAGAATGTTTCATCGCCAAAATAATTACTAAAAACTAACAACTAAAGATAGCCTAAACCAAGACCCAATCTTGATAACTTGTAATGGAAACCCAATTTGAACACTCTTATAATGTTTTATATTTTTCACATGGCATTTATATCTCATCTATCATATTTTTAGGTAACTAATAAGCTCAAACTAATTGAGAAGAAGAGGAATGCTATATACAACTATTGAACTTTGGATTTTTTTTAGGTGGTAGAGAAACTATAGGAGCATGAAAAGTGGTGGTTTCAAAACTATAGGGGTGATAATTAAATCATGATGGTGGTTATGTAATAACCACCTAAATCACTCATAGTTATGTACTATTTAGGAAAGTTTCACAACTACCACATTAAAAATAGCAGTTTCTATGTTATCTTTCAAAAAATCCCTTTTTTAGAGTTTAAATAACTCAGCTAAAAAACCATGGAGATGTATGGATCACCCCCACATTTAATTTAGAGGGTAAATTTGAGTTCCGTATATACAAATTAACTTTGGTTTTTTTCATGAATCTCTAAGTATGTGTTTTGAAAGTCTAGCAAAATTTAACAAATGTTGTTTAGGTGAGAAGGTGAATGAATAGGGGAATTATAATAAGTAAAATAAGCATGTGACTATATAGGAAACATGTAGATGGACTGTGCCTGATATTTATATGAATCACACCTCTTTACCACCAAAAAATGAAGTAGATGCCAAATAAAATTAATGCTCCTGAACAACACCATTTTGAGCATCTGACAACAATGTTATTAAATAAAAGTAATGCTATCATTTCATAATAATACTACCAAAAACCAAAAATGATATTATTTGATAGTAATACTATCATTTGAAATCAATGTTTTTAGATGAAAACCATGCTATTATTTTATAGCATTGTCATTAAATGATAGCAATGATGTCACTCAACAATAACATTGTCATTCAACAAAATTATTGTTGAATGATAGAGATTGCTATTAAATGACAACATTTCTATCATTTAATAGCATAACTACGATTTGAAATCATTATTATCAAGTGAAGACATTGATGTTGTTTGAAAAATTTTATATCATTTGTGATGCAGGAGCATCTGGTATGAATTTCCAATTATTGTATTTTGCCTCCCAAAATATTATCTAAGGAGGAGTAAATGTAATTATCAGAAATGAAAAGTAAAAGGATTAAAAAAAATGATTGTTGAGCTGTTGAGGAAATGAGGGGAATGGTTGAAATCTTTCAACCGTAAGATAAATCTTCTCATATTAGAATATGCTAGTAAATTTAAAACTATTTTTCTTGTTTTAGTCCTCAGCCCAAGTTGGGCGTAACAGTCAGAGGAGGTTCTAGGAAAAGAACAAAAAGAAGTAAATTCATTTAAAAAGAAAAAAAGGGGACGTAGAGGAAAAAGGAGAGAGGAAGCATAGAGAAATCAATGGAGAAAAAAGAAAGGATGAGCAGGATGTAGAAGAGTAGGAAGGACAGATGGATGTAAGAAGAGGAGAGGATCTCCATGAGAAAGAAGAGAAGTATCAAAAAGAAGCAAGGGAAAGGTTTCAGAAAGCATGGTCTGATCCTGATGCGAGATGACTCCTGCAGACTGCTTATTAATAATACAGTGAAACTAAGCCACAAACTTATGTCTTCAAATGAATTCAGCCTTTTCCCAAATTTACTTCAAGTGTATTTTGAGCTATGTGACAGGATCGAGGACTTATTGTTGTTCCTTGATTTGCATAGGCTGGTTGAAGTCTCCTTGTCTGGCACACACTTTGTTTAGGAATCTTCATCCTTTAAATTTGTTTTCAAGCTATGATGGGATCAGTTATTTGTTGTTGAATCCCCAGGTCATTAAGATCACCTGCCTTTAGCGACAGGTGCGTATCCCCTGCTGTAGGATATCTGTGCAGCCAAGCTCCAACTCAGGTGTCTTAATAAGCGCGGGCTAGCGCTTGAGCTCCAAGCCTCGCAATCTAAAATCAAATCATGATCACAGGCTGCACTTCTCCTAGTTATTTTTGTTGAGTGCCCTCCAAATCCTAACATCATTGTCCCTCTATACATGGACCGTGGAGATAAACGCCTATTTGTAGTCTGTTGAAGGCGCAGAGGGGTTCGTGGGTCCGTTGAATTCCTTGACTGAAATATAAAGTGGTTCCGAAAGAGTTAAAACAGAGTCTGAGTCTATGAAGGAGCGTATATCACAACTAGAATCTCTTGAAGTTGACATATTCCGTGGAATCACTTTACCAGATGCCCTGCGCTTTGGGAATGGAAAATCGGAGACAACTTATCTCTATTTCTCATAATTCGAGTCCAGTCTCCCGATGGTTTGACAGTTGTATTCATTAGTAATGTAAGAGGCTCTTTATCTTGGTTAAAAAATAAAATAAGACCGTTGTGCAGTCCTGAGCGGGAAGGGAAGTTACATTTGCGTCAAGAATGCAAACAAAATTCTCCACCATTCTTGACCGATTTTGAAGAGCAGAAAGAGAAATTGACATTGATCCTGGAATATCCTCTGATATCATTTGGAACAGAGGAGGTATAATACTGCCATCAGTCACAGACGTCCTTCTGTAATCAAAGCGCTTGAGTTTAGACAGTTTATGAATCAACTATAGTACTTGTTTTCGGGTTCTTTGCAACTACATCTTTGTTGGTAACCCATCAGGATACATTGAATCGCTACCTCGCAAAGTAAAGAAGCGAATAGAAGTATTGAAAGACCTGCAGGGTCAACATAAAGAGCTAAAGACTAAGTTTTCTAAGAAAAAGCTACGTTGGAGGCCAAATATCAGAATCTTTATGAATCTTTCTACAAGAAGTGCTATGACATCGTGAATGGAGTAGGAGATCTTGAAAATAGTAAAGAAGAAAAGGAGGAAGAATCAAAGAGAGAAACTACTGATGCTGAAGAGGGAGTTCCTGAATTTTGGCTGACTACCATGAAGAACAATGATGTGTAGCAATTCAGATTACAGAACATGATAAAGGCAAAGCCATGTATACAGACTGAATGAAAATTTTATAAGCAGCCTGCAGCCATTTGTAAGATCCTATTTACATCAATTTGATATCATTACAATCATTTGATAACATTGGTTTAACTTGGTAGCATGTTGTCCTTCAGTACCATCACTTAACACTTCCTTCATCCCTTTCTTTCTATTAAAAGTTTCCATTATGAGCATATGGGTAGATGTGTGTTTATATATAATGGTGAATAAGTTTAAATTTACTTTTGATGGAGTGGTGAACTATATTTATATGTATGAAATTTACTTTAAACACTAGGTAACCTGACTTGGAAAACTAACTTACATCTACATAATTTAGGCAAATCAAAGTTGTTTATCACCCCCTAAAATAGCTAAATGAAAATTTTAAAAACTAAAATATTTGTCAATGAACAAAGAACGGCCACTAAAATTAAGGCTGACTTTGACAATATAATGTTTCTAATTTTTTTATATTCACATGAAGTATCTTATATAACTATCTTACATGCATGAAACAATTTGAAAATTGGTTATAGTGGAACCATCTAGTGAATTGACTTTTAAAATGGATCCATATTTTGATCATCTATTTTAAAAGAAAACCTAAACAAATTCATTATCTTAGGATAATTTTTGAATCCTCATTACCCTATAAATACTTGAAAATACTCTTACTATAAATAGTGGTTTTATGTCTATAAGTACAAATAGAGTTCACTCCCCCCCTATCATGAGCAACACAAAAAATATCCCAAGATACTATGTGGAATCCTCAAGTTTGCTTAGCATTTCCCTAGACAAAATGTCTAAACACCTTTGCTAATTTTTATAAATGAGAATTTTTAAGGAAAACAATAAGAACAATAATATACATGAGTGGATGTAATGAATTTTTTGTAATCCTAAAACTTTCTTATGATAAAAAGATGCTTTGGAATGCAATAAGTGATTGTTTCACACTCATTGAATTACATATTGCTAGAGAACAAAGGGGAATTTGTCAAATTCAAATGGAATACTTAGAAACTTTAAATTATTCATATTATAAATCCACTTATCTTAATAATTTTAGATCCACAAAAGAAATCAAATGATGATTTGACTATAATAGTGGGTTTAGACCCACTAAAGGCTAGATCTAGAGGCATTACAAAAGATTGTTTAGGTAGTTTTTGAAGGAATATTTTTGCATTGTAAGAATGAAGAGAGATTTATTTAAAAATTTCCCATTGTTGATCTAAAAGAAGATATCAACAAGGATAATTCCCTTGATAATACCACTGTGTACCATATGAACAATTAATTAACTAAACATTGTAACAACTTAGATACACAAAGATAAAGGAATAGGTAAACTTAATTAATGGAGAAATAGAGACCAATGCTATATAACTTGGGACCATTAATTGATAAAATGTATGAATACTTAGAAAAGAAAAATAGACTTGAAACCAATAAAATAAATGAACTACCAATGACCAAAAAATTAATCATGGAAATAATAAATGTTAACTTCATCACTTGATATGTGAATCACCCCAACACTAATTACATTTTTGGAATGACATTTTATTAGGTATGAAATTGACATCCATGTATAAAGATGTTAAAATTTACTAAATAATGTGAAATGTATCAAAACATTTCTTGAAATTTTATATCCATTAACACCGAAATTCACATAAAACTTCTTGAACATAGTTGCATTCACATACTCTTATTTATTTACTACATAATCATTTATAAATGTGTCATATTTATAATATGAAATTGTTCAGCAATATAATATTTATTATGATTCCCTATATTATGAAGGACTTGTGTTTTCCTTTGATAAAATGACATTTTTAATAACCTACACCTGTATAATCCGTTCTTTTAGAAACCTACTTATTTTTATGAATTAATATATATATTAAGAATATTTTCAATAATAAATACTCATTATTTTACAATTTTTTTTCATTTACTTTAGTATTTTACATTAAACTATTTTTTTACCATATATATATATAGACACCTACGTATGATATTATACAAAGTTGAAACATTAACTTCAATACTTTTTTACATTCTTGGAGTTTTACTACAACATTTAATTTTGTAAATAATTCCCCCTATCCTCTACATACTTATTGTATTTTCCAGCCTAATTTACTAGATATACATATTCAAGATCACCATTGTTTATTGAATAACATTTCAAAATACTAAATAAGATATGTCCATATCTCATATCTCTAGTTTTATCTCCTAAGTTATTAAAATAAATAATCAGATAGTCAGATAACACTCTATTTATACATTATCACAACTTAGAAAAATATATATGAATATCCATCTAAAGAGTGATCATAGAACCAAGTATTAATAAATAAAAAAATAGTCAAAGTCAAATCATACCAAGTTTTTAAATCCAAACATTACATTGATTTTTATATTGATCATATTGGTGCATACACATACACATATGCATGCCTAGGTAGGACAATTACATTTGAATTTATACCTATCATGGATACTATATGGTAGGAAAACATTAGTCACTCGTCTAGGAGTGGTTCGGGATATATAACCAAATTATTTAAACCTTTTATAGAGGGTCATATCAGAACATAATTATGATTAGTGTTTTAAATAAGAGAGAATATAAATAGATATAAATCCACATAAGAAAATCTGATTTCATATAGTGAAAATATCCATAGGTTTCATCGTAGTTGTCTAATGTGACATGAAATTGCATAATCAATAGGGATAGTGCTAATAGGACCTAGATAGTATTTGCTACCTTGCGGGTCTCAACTTTAGTCGTATCATCAACATAGGGATTGAACTCATATTTCATGATTTTAGTATCTACCAAGGAAATGTAGATAATATCTAGAGATAATGAGAAAGTCATTAAACATGAAGATATAAAATAATCTAAATTATTATCTTTTATATAGTTTTATCAATTATAAATAATATATAATAATTTTTGATCCCTAATTTTACATAAAAAATTAAATTATTATTTCCCTAATTTACATACAAAGATTATTCATAGATTTAATTAATTTATATGTTGATATTTTCAAAATAAGGAAAACATTTTGGTAAAACTAATCATTGGTGCCAACATGCCAACCCCTACGACTCTTCCAACTTAATGCTTTATATAATCTTATGGTTTCTTATTTATCCTCTATTAGGTTATAAATTTTATCTCTAATTTATAATTTTACTTATTGAAATAAACAAAAACCTATCATGGTTGTAATGGATTCTAATAATTTAATTTTTCATCCATTTTATTTCCATGATTTCATTATTACATTGTAAAATATAAAATATGTTTAAAATTATTTCAATTAAATGGGTTAAATTTATCTAATATAAATCTTAAAATTATATTGATACTTATGATCTCTTACCTCTCATTATAAATACTTATTACATTGATTTTTAATTAAAGATGTATTTGGTTACTATTTGATGGGAAAACACATGTATGAATCATTTCATTCCCCTTCCCCATTAATCTAAATGTAGTGATAGCCAACCATCCCTCCTCTATATTCACTATTGATTTGTATTAGATATAAAGTTCCATGCTATCAAAACATGAAAAGGTAGGGTACATTGTCCTATATGATAAAGTGGAGGTAGTCAAAATGTGGATACTAATATTCCTCCACCTACTAGGTTACTACCAAATGAAACTAGAGATTATGATGTAATTGATCAAAATTGAAATTCTTTGGATAAATAATTTATATTAATATTACTCTAGATATGCATTATCTATAATAAAACTTTTTACATAACACTTGGTGATGTAATTTTAATGAAAACTATGTGAATATTTTTTTTGTTCATTTTTATTAAAATATTTAAGGATAGTATCTTTTTCAAATTAATATATATCATGTTGTCTTGGATTGTGATGAAAAAGGAAAAAAAAGAGAAGGAAGGTACATGGGGGAAGGAGGCCACGAAGGGGGAGAGCACAGGTTGCAGCTATAGGGCGGCGTTGGGAGTGCAGTAGTCAAACCAGGGAGTGCAGCAGTTAGCCCAGAGCCTGAGGAGTGCTGGAATGGTTTTCCCCCCTCTGTTTCTAGGTGCATGTGATGTTGAAGAGCCAACTGGCATGAGACTTCCCAAGGTCAATGGATACCTGGAAAGATGCAAGGAGAGGCCCAAATTGTCATATCTATGGACATGATTGCTGAGGATATCGAATATTATACAAATCATTATCTGTATTGCAAGTTTTTGGGGCTCAAGACTTTGTTCTAGTTCTTGGAAGTGTGGGCTCAAAGGACATGGGCTCTGAAAGGAGAAATAGATATCACAATGTTAGCCAATAGTTATTTTATGGTCACTTTTACCTGCTTGACTGACTGCAGCAGAGTCTTTGCTGGAGGTCCATACTTTCACAATCAGGTGGGGCTATTTATCCAGCCGTGGCATGCTAGTTTTATACCTTTAGAGGAATTGCCAAACCATGTTTCGGTGTGGGTGTTGCTGCCTCGCTTTCTAGTGGAATACTTTCATGAAGATACCCTATAATTGCTTGCATCCCTCCTGGGTAGGCCAGTTGGTTCATCAATGTCAATCCTTGGGAAAAGGTTAATGACTTATACCTGCATTTGCATTGAAATTGATCTTAGTAAGCCAATACCTGATGCTGTTGAAATGAGTGTGGGACCCTTTTCCTAGGTACAACAATTGGATTACTAAACTCTTCCCTTTTGTTGTCATCTTTGCCATGATTATGGTCACTTGCAACGATGGTGTCCCAAATCTAAAACCTTTGAATCTTAGGCTGCTCAACTTGCTCGTAATCCACCTGGAACTGACAAAGGGAAGGGCTTGATTCCAGGTGAGGCACCAAAAACTAATGGTTTTATCCCAGTTAAAGGGTAATATAGAAGCAGGGGTCAAAAATAGTCTTTGAAGGAAAGATAGGAAGATGACTCGCTTAACAAATTTTAAATTCTAGATGACCTTAACCAATAGGAAGTGAACCCAGGGTTGATGATTTTGGATCAACAGATTGAGGGCCTAGCCCAGGAGAACAATGTTTCAGTTGATTTAATTGAATCACAGGATGTTGGGGATGGGCACATGGATATGGACTAGCAGATGTTGATATCAGATGTTTTGACTTCCTCAACTATTCCCTCTAAAGAAGATGGGAATTTATCTTTAACATGAAAATCTAGAGAATTAGGAGCAACAAGGAGTAGTAAATCTTCTCCTCACTTGGGACTTTTGTAAAAAGACCTTAAGAAGGGTGGGGTGGAGAAATCGGTCAAGATTGGCAGGAAAAAAGAGGTGGAAAAGATGAAACTAATGGGAGATACTTTGGTGGAGTCGGGGTCAGTGAAGACTCTAGATGCCACTTTCTAAATCCTTTGAAATGATCATACTATCTTGGAATGTAAGGGGTTTGAATAGCAGCCCTAGACAAATTGATGTTCACAAATTGATTAGAAGTCAAAGACCTGATGTCCTTTTTTTAGGAGACTAAGCTTTCAGTAGATGCTATATCCAGATTAATGCCTAAGTTTTGGAGACAAGGGGACTGTTAATGCATTGGGGCTACCGGATCTTTAGGAAGATTAGCTTGCCTTTGGAACCCCCGTAAGATTAGCCTCATAGGATGGTTGTCCTCTAAGATTTCCTTGACTATGATGGCTTCCAGCTTTGAGATGGGGGAAGTCATTCTTCTATCCAATATCTATGCCCCTACGGACTGGCAGGGTAAACAATCCCTATGGGGCCACATTAATTTTATCTGCAGCTTGGCTCCCCTCCAACCTTGGATTATGGTTGTAGATTTTAATGCTATTTTGGATATGACTAAAAATCATGGTGGTATGACAAAGCTTGACCCCTCTACTTTGCTTATGGAAAATTACATTGAAGTTTTTGATTTAGTCGACATTCATCCCAACAACGGATAGTTTACTTGGAACAATCAGAGGACTGGCCAACATTGCATTGCTGAGAGATTGGATCATTTTTTTATTTTTGGCTGCTGGATTAGGGGTATGTGGTCTACAGGGTCTAAAATTTTAGATTGGAGAGGATCAGATCATTAGCCTATTAAGCTGAATAGTGTTTCAAAGTACCAGCCTTGCTTTCCTTCAAATTCTAACTCATGTGGCTGTGAGATCAGTCACTGTTTGAATGTGTGGCTAATTGGTGGAGGTGAGGCAGGCTTGCCCATGGTACGACGATGTATATTTTTGCTAAATTGCTACAATTTGTGAAGTATAAGCTTAAACAGTGGAATCATCAAAGCTTTGGGAATATTTTTCATGCTAAGGCTGATGCATAGGTTAAGCTTGATAGTATCATGAGAACAATTAAGGAGGAAGGATTGACTGAAATCTTACTTCAAGATGAAGCTTAGGTTGTGAAAGACCTGGAGGAATGCAAGCTATAAGAGGAAGTGTTTTGGAATCAGAAATCTCAAATAGAATGGATCCAAGAAGGTGATAGAAATACTTCTTTTTTCTTTTAATCATCCAAAGCTAGGAGGCATGGCAACTCTATCTCGGTCCTCGTCAATGAAAGAGGTAAGTGGCTTAATTCCTTACCTGTAATGTCAAAGGAGGTGGTGCAGTATTTCTCTACTCTTTTCAGGGAAGATGCAAATGAGGAATTACCAGAAGAAGCACAAGTTCTCTACTGCATTCCACCCCTTATGATGTGTGAAATGAATGAGAATTTAATGAAGGATATCACACTTAGGGAGCTTGAGGTGACTATTTCCCAGATGAAAAAGGGGGAAGTGGTTGGTCCTGATGGCTTCTTGGCTGAATTCTATCGAGAATTTTGGGATATTATCAAATTGGATCTTTTAGCTACTGTTTAAGAATCTCAGCAAAATAAGAAAATTATTAAGGCTTCAAATGCGACTTATCTTGCCCTCATACCGAAATGCGAAGGAGATGATAGGCTAAGTTAGTTTCGACCTATATCTCTTTGTAATGTTGTTTATAAAATCATATCTAAAATCATTGCAGAAAGGTTAAAAATTGGGCTCAACAATGTGATTTTTGAAGAATAGAGTGCTTTTGTGGAGGACAGGCAGATTATTGATGGTATTGTCATAGCGGTTGAGTCCATTCACTCCATGGCCAGCTCCAAGGATAAGGCAATGTTTATTAAGCTGGATATGGCCAAGGCTTTGATAGGGTAAGATAGTCATTCCTATGGAAGGTTCTCAAAGCTTTTGGTTTTGTGGATGAATGGACCCAATAGGTTATGAGTTGCATTTCCTTAGTTTCTTTTTTGGTGCTTATCAATGGGGAACATACAGAGTTATTTGGTGCCTCTTGGGGGCTATGACAAGGCGATCCCTTATCTCTGTATCTCTTTCTTCTTATTGATGAAGGCTTGGGGAGGATGATCAGAAGGAACAGAGAGGATGAGCATATTCAAGGCTGGTGATGGGGGGTGAACTATTGGCACAGTATCACTTACAATTTGCTGATGACACTGTTCTGATGGGCATGGCCACAATGACTGAAGCCAGCAATTTACGCAGGGTGTTCGATGTTTATCTAATGGCTTCAAGTCAAAATGTCAACAAAGATAAGTCATCCATCTTCTTCTTTAATACACTGGCTCACATACAATATTGAATTGCTCAGACTATGCATGTCCAGATTGGGACTCTCCCCTTGATTTATCTGGGTATTCCTATTGCAGCTGACCATATACGTAAAGAATCTTGGTAGAATATTTTGGATAAATTTTAGGTGAAGGTGAATCATTGGACTCACAGGTGGCTTTCTTTTGTGGGCTGTGTTCAATTAATTTAATCTGTGGTGCAGGTTTTGCCCATTTATAGATGTATGCTTCAGGTTTCCCTGGTGGGAATTGTTAAGGAATTTGACTCAATTAATAGGCAATTTATATGGGCTAGTACTTTGATGACCTCAAAATGGAGCTTAGTTAGATGGGAGATGGTCTATAGTTATGAACAACACGGGGGGCTTGGCCTAAGGTAGATGGACTTAAATGGAGTTGCTTTGGTGGCTAAGCTTTATTGGCATTGGTGCAATGAACAAGACAAGGCCTGGGCCAGAATTCTCTCTTAGAAGTACTATTTAGGGGCCCCTCATAGTGATATTCCTCATTATCCACTCATTAGGAAAGGCTCAGTGATATGGAGGACTCTCAAAAAAGGGGCTGCTCTTAGTAGGGAAGGCTTATTTTGGATTTGTAAGTGGGGATCCAAGGCTCTCTTTTGGAATGATTCTTGGGATGATAACCCTCCCATTATTTCTTAGTTCCATAATCTATCAAACCTTTGCAAGAGATTCCTTGATGTTGGTTGGTCTCGGGTGAGTGACTTTAAATCATACATTTCCTATGGATAGTTATAGGTGGCAAAATGGAAAGTGCCTAAGGTTTGGCTGGTTATTGAAATGCATGAGGAGCATGATGAGCTATTGAACCTCCTTTCTAGACACTGATGTAGCTCCCTCTAGGAGGAAGATGAGCTTGCTTGGTCTCCCAATCCTAAAGGAAATTACACAGTTGCTTCTGGATATCAGGCTTTATTATCTCAGAGATTGGATAGGGGAGAAGTGCAATGGTGGAGACAGGTCTGGAATAAATTCTCATGGCCAAAATGCAACTGCTTTGTTTGGTTTTTGGATTGGAACAGGTGCTTGACCTGGGACAATCTTTGAAAAAGAGGCTTCCAAGGCCCGTCCATTTGTGTTATGTGTTGAGTGCCTGAGGAGGATTCTGCTCACCGATTTTTTCATTGCTCCTTTGCTTTGCAACTCTGGCATTATTGGTGGGACGTATGGTAGCGTCCCTATCTCCATGTTTCATCTTTGGCCAATTTTTGGAGTGGCATGGGAGAACCCCCCTCAAGGACATCTTTTCTACAGAATGCTTGGTTAGGGGGGGCCATATTTTTGCTGTGGTAGCTCTGGTTGGAGAGAAATAGGTAGATATTTTAGAATGAGAGGATTATGGCGCAACAAGTATGGTAGAAAGTCGTAGGGATGATTCAGGAGATTGTGTAGGCTAAGAGTGAGGTTTGTCTCCCTTTATCCAAACAGGATGCTGAGGTGGTGGCACACCTAGGATTCCAACAATTTGTAGGTAATTTGGCTTGTGTCAAGAGAGGTCGACAAGGCAAAGAGAAGATTCATAGGGATGGTCACTGGCAGTACCCTCCCAATGGGTTTCTCAAGATAAATACAGATGGCTCTTTTAGGGGAAATCTCAACCTTGTAGGTACTGGTGGGATAGGCAGAGACTCTGAAAGTATGGTGATTTTTTTCTTTGCGTTCCATAAGGGGATGCAAACCAAAAACATGATGGAAGGCCATGATATTCTCTATGCTCTTGAGAAGGCTCAAGCATTGGGTTGGTGTAGGATCATTTGTGAATTGGATTCTCAAGTCGTGATCAATCTACTTGTTAAGAGGAAAGTGTTGGATGTCAACTGGCAATTAGCTAGGACTGTGCAGCAGATTTTGAGGATTAGCTCACTCATGGATACAATTAGGTTTGTTCATATTCCCTGTGAATGGAATAGAGCAGTGGATTATTTGGCAAAATGGGCATCTGAGCATTTATATGGTGGTAATTTTGAGGATTGGAAGTCTCTCTCCCTGGAGCTTCGCTTTAATTTGGAACATATCTTGGAGGAAGATAGGAAGGCTCATATCAAAATCTAGGTGGGTTCGTCCCTAGTTTTTATGCGCTTGTTGTTTTCCTTTGGCAATTTTTGTCCCCCGTTCTTCTTGTAATGCTCTTGTTCTTTTATTAATATATTTTTACCCTTTTTATTAAAAACAATTAATATATATCATAATATCCTAGCTTTTATTCAATTAAAAATCTCAAATAATTGAGTTAAGTGTGTTCTTATATACAATGAATCAAGATTGAACATTTACAATATAATGTTTCATCATTCACTTGGTATCATTATATTGGTGAGTGTATGGAATTTTGGGGCCAAAGTGGGTCTGAATTAAGCATGTTTTTCCTAAAATAAAATATACCTTAACTTGTATATACCATTTAGGACACATACACTAAAAATTTAAATATGCTATAACAACATGAATTGCAAAATTTTATGTCTAGTTTCTAAACTACTGATGTTAGATACATACATATTTTTAGCATCGATTACATATTTTTTAAACCCTTTTATGGAATGTTAGATAAGATCATCTAGTTCTTTATATATATATATATATATATAAAGAACTAGATGATCTTATCTAACTTAAAAAGTCAATAGAGCCTAAAATATTAAAAATAATGTACAACTAACTATTCACCACACCTAACTACCTAGAATTTTTTTAAAATGTTATATTTGTTTTGAATATGTGTAGAATTAGGTATAGTTTGTAAGCCTATAATTTATTTATAGTTTGAATCAACGAAAAAATGATACATAAATAAATATCAACATGTATACTTGAGACATGTAGAGGTATAAAAAAAACATACTTAGGAATAAATATAGATAAATACATTACACACACACACACACACACACACACACACAGATATATATATATATATATATATATATATATATATATATATATATATATATATATATATATATATAGAGAGAGAGAGAGAGAGAGAGAGAGAGATAATTCTTGTAGTCATATTTTTGGGATGTTTTTGATTCATAGTGTTTAGTATGATAGTTGTTGCAATTTTTTAATTTTAATCAAAAACATTCATTGGGTTGTGTGTGTTTACATCCATGCCTTAGGCTCAAGAATTTAAGCCATTATTGATTCTTGAGTCATGTGTATGAAATGCCAACAATAAGAACCATGTATGTCTAATATTTTACTATAACATTCAAATGCATTAAACTATTTTATTAATTTTATAATTATTTTTTGGAATTATCAAATTTCATTCATGGTCTTATTCAACATTAGTTGATAGAATTAATGTTTACTACATAAAAAAATGTAAACCTAATTCTAAACATAATCTTGATCTCATTTGTTAAGCTGAATATGTTGGCTTGCCATTTAAGGTTTAGAATTTAAGGGTTTTAGGGATCAGGTTAAATTAGGTTTAGGGTTTTAGGAATAAGGGTTTAAGTTTAAAGGTATAAGGTTTAAGATTTTAAGCTTTATGTTTTAGTTTTAATTTTTTAGGGTTTAATAATTAGGGTTTAGGCTTTACGTTATAATAATGAAAGTAATTATTCTTAATTTGATCTTTTTAAAACTATTTATGACTAAAAAGGTGATTTTGAGCTTAATTACCCCTAGTGTCATAACAAATTGATCCCATTAATCAATTGGGGTAATCAGTGACGTGATTTTGGCCACATTTAGCCTTGTGAACCAAATTATTACTCTAAAGGATTTTAGTTGAGGCTAAATTTATTGGTTTAGGGTTTATGATTTGAGATTTAGGGTTTAGTGTTTAGAGATTAAGGATTATAATTTAGGGTTAGGTATATATGGTCCAATATTGAATATATTTTTTAGTACATAGTGTGATTTTGAGCTTAAATAGGACCAATGCGATTATAGATTGAGAAACAAAATTAATTAGGGTAACAAGTGATGTGATTTACACTATATTGAACCATGTGAACATAATTCTTACTCTAAATAATGTTAATTTAGGATAAATGGATTTATTTAAGGTTTATGTTTTACAATTTAAGGTTTGGGGATTAGGGATTAGATACTATGGTATAGGGTTTTGGTTCTAATTACAAAGGAAATCAGGGCTAGTTTGAGCTTATTGAACCTACTCTTTATTAAATAATATGATTTTAGGATTAGTAATCCCATAATGTCATCACAAATTAAGATAATTAGTCAATTAGGATAATTATTGATGGAATATGGGATAAATCAACCATGTGAACCTAATTATTTATATAATTGATGTTTATTAGGGCTAAATCAATTTGTTTAGTGTTTAAATTTTATCATTTAGGGTTTAATATTTAGTTTTTAGGTTTTAGGATTTAGGGTTTACAGTTTTGTGTTTAGGGTACAGGGTCCAATAATGAAGAAATTAGGGCCAATTTGTGATCATAATATAAAATGTGATTTTGCGCATAATTTTCATAATGTCATCATAGATTGAGTAAATTAGTTAATAAGGGTAACTAATGATATAATTTTGGCAAAATTTATCCATTTAAAACTAATTATTAGTCTAAGGGATTTTTATTATGGAGGAATAAATAGGTTTAGACTTTACAATTTATAGATTAGGGCTTAGGGATTAGGGTTTATAGTTTAGGGTTTAGGGGTTAATGTTCATAAGGTATAATCACAAAGGCAATTGGGGATAATTTGATCTAATTCAACCTATTCATGACTACATAATGTGATATTAGGATTAATTAACTCCAATGCCATCATAAATTGAGATAATTAGTCAATTAGGAAAATTGGTGATGTGATTTACACCAAATTGAGCCATGTGAATGTAATTCATACTATAAAGGATATTCATTTCATCTAAATCAAATGGATTAGGGTATATGTTTCATATTTAAGGTTTAGTATTTAGATTTTATCACTTAGGGTTTACATTTTAGGATATAGGGTTAAGGGTGTAGGATCTAAACATGAAATAAATTGGTGCTAATTTCAAATTGTTAAGCCTACTTGTTATGAAAAATCTGAATTTGGGCCTAATTAGGACCAACATCATCATAGATTGATCTAACTAGTCAATTGAGGTAATTAGAAATGTGATTTAGTCAAAATTTATCCCTGTGAAGATAAATTTTACTTTAAAAGATGTTAATTGGGGTTAAATTGATTATTTTAGGGTTTATGTTTTGTGATTAAGGCTTTAGGGTTTAGGGCTTAGGTTTTAGGGTTTAAGGTTTATAATTGATGGTATAAGATTTAATCGCAAATGTAATTAGGGCCTATTTAAGCTTGTGGAACCTATTTGTGAATACAAAATGTGATTTTGGAATCAAATGGCCACAATGTCATCATAAATTGATCCAATTAGTTAATTAGGGAAATAAATGATTTGATTTAGGCTAAATTGAGCCCTGCTAACCTAATTGATTTAAAATTTAATGTTTATAGTTTAAGGTTTTAATATTTAATATTCAGGTTTATGGTTAACAGTGTTAATAATATATTGATTAAGGAATATGTACACTTTTTTATGTGAATGTTTTTAGTGCGTATGTAGTATTAAGACATATGTGGTCCTTTTAATAGTAAAATGGTACATTCACCATCAAGATTATTATTTTTCATCATGAGTTATGTCTGATATGTAATCTACTCTATTTTGTAATGATATTGTAGGTCTATTTTTTAATGATTTGATCACCATCCCCACCATAATAAGATGAAAAATTTGTCTAATCATAGTTGACTACACAATGTAAGTCTATTTCTTAAAAATATTGATCATTTCCCCTACTTGGTATTGCACATTGCATGCTTTTTTAATAATTCGATCACTTTCTATGCCCTAAAAGGTTCATAACATTGTCTAATCATGGGTGATGTAAATATTACTAGTGGAAAAAAATTTAAGGAGTAAAACATAGAGGAATTATAAGAGATGAGAGAAAAGGGAGGCAATAAATGTGATGAATTAGTACAAGTAAGCATACTATCCATAATAAATTGAATGTCATAAATACTGATGAAATGAATAATTATAGTATTTGAGAATATGATAGTATATCAAATTACTAAGGTTTAATTATCAATTATAATTGTATACCAAACTGTAATGCAAGTCTAGATTCAAATTTTATGTTTTAAATTTTGTGTGATGATGATAATATACATGATTATTTACCCTCTAAAAATGAATAAAAGAGCATGGAAACAATTATTGGTGACATTAATAATGAGGAAAATAATATGGAATCCTTATCCAATGAAAAAACTGCTAATGAAGAAAATAGAATGGAAATATTGAATTGCCTAATTTATTAATAAAAAAATGTATTATTATTTTTCATACAATACCCATGTATATAACTAAAATTGATTAAAACATTTTTTAACCAATTATAAAAAAAATGTTTGATTGCCATATGAGAAGAAAAGCTGAAATAATTTTTAATTAAGAATTTAAAAAATTAAACTATACATAAAGATATTAAATACTAATTACATTGGTGAAATTGCTTAATATGAGACCTAAAATGAATACCCTAGGATTAAGGACATCTAATATTTATGGTAAAAAATGGTCATTATTGAAAATATGCATAATTTATACCATAAAGTAGGTCTAAATAAATCTAACAAAAGAGTTAATGATGCTCCATACATTACTACAACTTATATGGTAAGTTTTAAAATAAGGATAGAATACTTGATTAGATAAATAATAAAAGTTTTGAACATAAATACAAATAAAATTAATGAAATCAATTATGAGATGTACAAGACTTGATGTTGCCAATAAAAATAACATGTGTGTGTGCTCTAGTAGACTCCTATGGAAATACAAGGATATAATCAATGCCCTAATAGATTTAGTAAATTTTTTTTGGAGAGATAAGATAATGATAACACACAATATAATATATTATATGAAAAGAAGAGTTGGTTATCATAACTATAAACCACATCAAAAACATTTTTTGGGTCTGATTCAAACGCAATTATATAATAACTTTGTATAAAGGTATTTAAAATTATATATTAGTCAAATATATTTTGAAATGGACAAATCGTTCTATGTGAAAATTAATCACATACTCACCACTTGGTGTTTTAGACAACGTGTTCAATTTTTGATGCATTATAATGTTTTTCATCATGTTCATTACAATTTGCATATAGACAACATTTTTTAGAACTATAGAATGGAAGCTCCACCATAACTAGCAAGGTAATTTATTCCAATGATTCTTTTTTGAAAGATTAAATGGAGATTTTTTATAACAAATCATGTTTAGATGGAACATCAAACATTTTTGGTTGATTACCAAAATTAAAAAATTAAACCCATGAGGAGATTAAGTTTTTTAAAAATAATTAGTTATTTTTAGTAAATTTAAATCTATGATATATAAATCAAAGTATGGAGAGAAATCTAAAATGTGTGAGCTTGTTACATAAAAAATACCTCTAATGAAATTTATGGTCAAATTCATGGAGAAAATTGTTTATGATTATTCAAAGTACACACATTGAGTTCGATAGATAGATTAACAATTCAAATTAATCAAGGACAGATTACCACGAAGTACTATTCTTTCAATAGTTGAATTTTCATTAAATTAAAAATTGTAATGAAAATGGAGCTTTGGTCATAATTCTACAATTCAATACAGGTTTCCATTTTCATGTATATAGAGTTCATGTGTGCATCTTAGAGTATATCTCATTATAAAAAATATTAATGGTGTACTAGTTCTATGTAAGAGATGTTTGAACATATTCATTAGAATATGTTTAAGAGTTTTTTCCTATTTTCTATGGCAAGTTCAGTGAAAAGAATATCACTTTCAATCAACATTATATTTAGTAAGATATCTAACCATAAAAATTTAAGAATGCTTGGATGTTATACATACTAAGAATGGTTTATATGACCATTGTTGTAAAACACATTTAGAGTTCAAATAAATTACAACATGGAAAAGGGGAGCATGATGGTGTAATATCATGTGTGAAATAAGAACTTGAAATAGATGAGTTGAAGTTTGAATATACCATTGATTTAATATATTCAAAAAATATAATTTAATGGTTTAATGATAAAATGATTCATGGTGGTCAATAAAACTATAATTTTTATCTAAAATGTATGAATATTATATGATAGTAATAGGTTCAAGTGAGTTCCACTCATTTTGTAGCTAAAACATAGGTTCTTGATCAACTTATTTGAGGCATATGGCATGCTTTTATTCTACATACATGGATTTTTTTTAGAATTATTGCGAGTCAAAGGAGTGGGTGGATGAATGGACATATAGACCTCTATGTCTAATTTACACATTTTAGGGTCCACCAACATTACAATTTATAGACATGACATCATCACATAAAATTTACCATGTATCTGATCTAGTGTAACTATGTACAAGATAAATTTTCACATTTAAAATATATATTAAACAAAACATAATTCATAAATTTTTACATTTACAAATAAATATTAAACAAAACATAATTCATAAATTTTTACATTTACAAATGACAAGGGAAAAAACTACTATTTATGTTGATGTGCAGAGGAAAAACTAAAATAAATTCTATGGTTATAGATGGGGAAAACATTTACTATCTCATTGGGTATTTGGTAGTTACTATAAGTTAGATTCAATGATATCCTAAAAAAAATGTATGGTTTAAGACTATGAAATATATAGGAAGATACTACATTATTCAAATTTATTTCCAAAACAAAAGTTCAATGCATAAATATCAAGGGAGGCCATTAGGCATGACTCTATAGAATGTTCTTGATTATGAACATGAAGAAATTTTTGATACTATCAATATTAGTTTCAATCCTAGTCGTTCATTGGATTGAACTCCCAATGTATGTTGAGTTTTCATATGTAATAGTGTTTAATTTTATAACATTTTATTGATTTTTAGGTAGTACATATAACTTTAAATTTAATTACATAATGTCATTTTTTTTAGGTTAGTGGTTCCAAATTATCTTCGACATTCATGTCATTATAACCTTTAGTAGAGAATTACATATTCTTGAAACTATGATATGCTTTTGATTCCTCTAGACACATGATAGTTTTTTGTATACAGAAGGATGGTCTTGAGGTTAAAACAAGAGCTTTGTCTCCTAATGAGTGTATTTTGAGGTTATGAACATGATCATATAAGTTATTAATATCTCTCAAAATTTTGCATATGCCAATTTTTAGCCACAAATACTCGAAGGTGGAGATATCTAACTATGGATTGAATGCTAACAACATTTCTTATCAATGCTTATTGATGTGATAGTTCTTAAAAAATGTGTATCTATGTGTATTACGAGGTCATTGTGGTGGAAGCATAAGTAATTTTCATATGTCAAGTTTATTTAAGTGATGTATTTATAAAGGAAGGTCTCGTAAGTGAAAATACCTATTGGAGGCAAAGAACTTGTCTCTTAAGTACATAAAAATAACATTTCAGAACTAATCATTAAATTGTCTATAACATATTCATATCCTATTTTCAATTCAAGCGTTCTATTATTAAATTATATTGATTTTACATACATGTGATGGTTTATTTGGTTCATGTATATGGCTTATTTTTTTAATTTTAAGTGTGTCCAATGTTTCTAAAAAAATTTCAATTTTACCATATAGGGAAGGATGTCCTTGAGGCAAAAATGGGTGATTTGTCCCCTATGTGGGAATAATATGAGTACAATAACATGGTCCTAGATATTATTTGGATCCCTAGACATGATAAAGATGTTATGTATTAGTCATGAGGACCTAGAGGTAGAGATATCCAAGTGTGGGTTCAATGTTGACAATATTTCTTGTCAATATTTTTGGATGCTAGAATTGTGACAAAAACCATATATATGTGGATTTAGAGGTCGTGATGGTGAAAACATATCTAATTTTATTATATATATATTTTTTAATATATATATATATTTTCAATTGAAGGTCTGAGAAGTATAAATGTATTATAAAGGCAAAGAACTTGTGTATTAACTACATAAAAATAACATTTAAGGACTATCACAAAATCATCTTCCACATATTTCTCTTTTATTTTTTATCCGATTAATTTTTGGTAAAAGTAGAGGGATTATAAAAATAAATGATGGTTATTTTATTTCATGTAGATGACTTAAATTTTTTTGTTAGCATGTGTCTAAAGTTTTCCTTTAAAATATAATTTTAGCATATAAGAGAGGACCTTTTTGAGGTAGTAGTGGGTTTTATGCCCCCTAAATTGGTGTATTTATTGGATAATAATGTGGTTATATAGGTAATTTGTTACCTAATTTAAGGTGTATATGTAAATATTCATCCTCAATTCCCTGAAGGTGGATACAATCAATTGTGGCTTGAATGTTGACAATGTTTCCTCTCAATGTTTCTCAACATTAGATTAATTGGAAAATAACATATCCATATGGATTCAAAGGTCGTGGTCATGGTAACATATGTAATTATAATATCTCAACATATTATAGGTGATGTATTTTAAAGTGAATGACTTAGAATTATGAATTTATACTCGAAGAAATGAATTTCTCTCTAAACTACATAAAATGAACATTTTAGGACTGATCATTGAATCATTTTCCATAAATTAATATATTGTTATGGATCCAAGTTATCCTAGGTGAAAATAGTGTAATTAGATAAAAACCTGATGGTTATTTATTTTTATGTAGGTGACTTATGTTTTTTAATTGATGCATGTTTAAATCTTGCCATAAAAACTACAATTTTATCATATATGGAATGACCTTCTTGAGGCCCACACAAGTCTAATAAAATGGTAATATATGTTATTTTTCACTTCTGACATAGTTTAAATTCAAATTTTAAGTCACTAGACACCATTGGTGGAGATCTCAAATTATAACTTGAAAGCTAACAACATTTCTTTTCAATGTTTTTTTTATGCTTGACCAATTTAAAAAATACATATCTGCGTGGATTTAGAGTCCATGGTGGTGTTAAAATATGTAATTTACATATAAAATGTGTTTAAATTTATTGATTCACAATCAAAACTCATAGAAGTAAAAATATCTATAAGAGGAAATTAACTTATCTTTTAACTACATTAAAATAACATTTCAAGACTGATCACTAAGCCATATGTCGTAGATTCATCTTGTATTTTAAATAAACTCTATCTAGAGTTATGTTAAAAGGATTATGAATTGGCGTGGTGGTTCTTTAGGATCATGTATATGATTTATTATTATCATTTGACATGTGTATGATGTTTTCTTAAAAAAATACAATTTTAAAATATAGGCATGGACAAAATTGAGGTTGGACCAGGCATTACGTCTCTTAATTAGGCTTAATATGAATCCAAAAACAAGGTATTATAAGTTATGTGGGACCTTTTATGTTTTGGTGATTAAAATTTTCCTCCACAAGGCTCCAAACATGGACATCTCTAACTATGACATGAATGTTGATAACATTTCTATTTAATGTTTTTTGATGCTAGACTATTTGAGAAAATGCACATATGCATGAATTAAAAAGTTGTAGTGGGGATAAATACTTAATTTTACTATCATATGGTGTTTTAATTGATGTATTTGAAATTTTAGGTCCAATAAGTGGAAATTTATACCAAAATTAAATAACATATCTCTTAAAGACATAGTATAGCATTTCAAGACTAATCACTTAATTATCTACCACATATTATTCTATTATTTATAATCCAAATGGTCTAGGTTAAAATTAAATGGATTTACTTTGCATGTGATGGTTTACTACGTTGATGTACATGAATGATAGTTTTCATTTGGTGCATTTTTGAAGTTTGAATAAACATCTATAATTTTCAAATAGTGGGATATACCTTCATGAGACCAAAATGAGTAATGTGTACTATAAATAGATATAATATGAGGAAAATAACATGGTCCTAAATTTTATTAGGAACTTAATTCACTTTTTATGCCAATGTTTATTGATGATTCCCTAAAGGTGGAGATCTCCATCTACAGCTTGAATGTTTGCAACATTTCTTGTCAATGTTTATTGACGCAAGAACAGTTGGAAAATGCATATCCAAATGGACTGATTGGTTTTGGAGGTGGGAACATATATTATTTTCATATAAATATGTTTTTAAATATAATTATTTTGAATCAGAGGTCCTTAAAGCCAAAATTTCTACTAGAGGCAAAAAAAACTTCTCTTAATTACAAAAATATATTATTTTAGGACTGATCACAGAATAATTTTCCATGAATTCATATATTATTTTAGACATAATTTAAATAAGTTGACATTATATGGATTCATCACACATGTGGTGGTTATTTTAGTTCATGTTAATGAATTATAGTTTTCAATTGATGTGTACCTAAATATTGCCTATAAATGTACTTTTACAATATAAGGATGGAACTTCTTAAGGATGAAACAAGTGCTTGTATCCTAAAAAGGAATTATTCAATGTTAATAAAATTGTGATATATTTTATTTATCACCCTATATTTATTAGAGGTTACTTTTAGCTATGAGGCTCCTCAGGTAGAGATATACAATTATATCTAGAATTTTGACAACATTTATTATCAATGTTTCTCAATGATGGAGCATTTAGAAAATTGAATATCTACATGAATTTGAAGGTTGTGGTGGTGGTAAATATGTATTTTTCATATAAAAATATTTTTTAGGCTATGTATTTGGAGTTGGACATCCTGAAAGTGGAAGTGTCTATTAGAGGAAAATAACTTATCTCTTAACTACATAAAATTAACATTTCAAGACTGATCATTGAATCATCAGCTACATGTTTATATCTTATTTTTTGTAAAATTTATTTAGTTTTAATATATATGGATTCAAATTTCATGTGATATTTATTTCATTTTGTGTATATTACTTATGGTTTTGTTTAACGCATGTCCAATGTTTTCGTATAAAGCTACATGTTTTGTTAAGGATTGAACATGTTCCATATATCCTAACCATGTGTAATACAAAGAGAAAAAGGTTTTCCTAGAGGTTATTCATCACCCCAAACATGTTGGTGACGAAAAATTTAAGACACAAGGCCCTAAAGGTGGGTATCTCTAACTGTGGATTGAATGTTGACAACATTTCTTGTGAATGTTTCTCAATGCCAAACCATTTTAAAAAATCCTTATTAGTGTAGATTCAAAGGTCAAGATGGTGATTATTCTTATTTATTAAAATATATAAATGATATTAAACATTCTTAGGGTAAAATAATATAGTAACTTAAATCATTTTGTATAAAATAACACATCATAAAATAATATATAAATTTACTTTGTATAAGAAGAAAAATTATAAGGCCCTTTATATCCAAATTAATCCACACAAAAATATTATATGTAAAATATGTATCTAAAAATATCACTAAATAATCAATATAAATTTTAATTAATTCTCCACCAAATCATTATGTGGACATATATTCTTATTACTTTAAATGCTATTAAAGTAACAACTACACATGCTTCACAACTCCCACCCTCACCCATCATCATTTTAGATCATCACCTCAATTGAATCATCGTTTGGACACTTGTAATTATCTAATTAAATGTTATCATAGTAATAAATACATGCACTTCAAAAATCTTGCCCTCACCCATCATCATTTCTAATCTTCGAAAAAAAAAATTCAATCGATATAATGATGGAATAATACAATTATTGTCAATGTATGCCCATTTAATAAATTAAAAAAATAAATAATTTGAAATCAATTATAATATTTAAGGATAAATGTTTCAATATATATAATATCCATAAAATCTATAAAGGTATACACAATTTTAACATAATATAACACTTGAGGTCAATGGCGTATAAGCATACAATGCCAAAAAACTATACATAGATACATATAGGAATACAAAAAATGTCACAATACATGTTTCTAATCATCAAAATGCATCACTCTCTTTGAATTGATTATATAAGACACTCCCTCAAATGCCTTGCACATTGATGGAGGTATTTGAGATGAACGAATATGGTTTGCCTTCCATTCGTGAATTTGTATCTCAATATGTTCATGTAAAAATATGCTTATAAAATTTACATAATGAAATAATATCTTAAAAAATAATATTGGTGAGTTCCTACATACATGAAATTACAACAATAATACCTACATTTTCTCCTGCCTGAACAGATGGTAAGTTTCTAAAGTGGTCATCAATTAAAAACTCAAAATTTAATTATTAGTAACTTTAATAAATATATAAAATTAAATAATGTAATGAGAAATAAAATTATTAAATAATTTTATAATTTACATTTGTATATGCACATAAAGGTATAGTATGAGTAACATATGTACTCATGTAGATCCACAATCCTACTAAAACCAAAAAAACATATAAATTATTGATATTTCATTGAAAAATGATTATTATGTTTTAAATTATACAAATATTTAAAAATTTAATAGGTTTAACAAAAAAAAAATAACTTGTAAAATATATAAGATACCTTGGATGTTTTAGTTGAGGTGTCTAGACCAAATGTATATGGTTGAAAGACATTAGTTAGATCACTATCATATATGCCCCAATAATGACCACCATAAGTCGGGAAACATGAATTCATCCTCATCCTCCTTGTGTCCAACATATATATCCTGAAATGATCTATAATGGTTAGTTTAGGTACAAAATATAGATGAAGCCTCCCCATGTCCACCATCACCAATAATAACCTGATACACCAAGATCATATGTTGATTGAGGGCATCAGTAAACACCTTAATTTCATGCAAAGTGTCAAAATATATAGTATCCTTGACTATATAGGTTATGATCTCATGATGATGGGGTTTTTATATAGGTTCTCTTTTAGAATAATTATGTGCATGCCATGCACATGACCTATCCTGATTAGTGCATTTTATTTTGCCATTTAACTTTAATAAATCTAAATAATTTTAAACATCATTAAGGAAAAATTATAATAGATTTTCATTAAAAACTTAATGGGTACCTCATTATTAATGAAAGGTAGGTGATCAAAGACCATCCACCATCACTCCCAAAATTTTTGTTTGATCAACTTGTGTATACACCAGTGAATTATAACACATTTGGTTCACACATCTATCAACATGTAAATTTTTCCATGATTGAATAGTGAAACAAATTAGGATTTGGTTATTTTTAATTTTTCCCAAGGACTGAATATATTTTTTTAGTCTTCCCCAATGACTGTCGATATATATTTTTAAATAATATTTCATACATCTATCTCTATATTTAGACTAACTATCAATTTTACTATTTAATAAGTCAAATTTATGTATTAACATCTCTAATGTATTTTCAATAAAAATTACATGGTAATTGATTGAATGGGGATCCCTCATTACCTTAATTAAATTCTCAATTTAGATTGTGTTTTCTATTATGTTCACTGTCAATTCCTCTCAACTACCATATAGGGCTTTAGAAACTATAGGAGGGTTTGTAGTGTTTTATAGGCTAAGAGTGTTAGGTTGTTCTTTTTCACTTTCTAAATTTCCCTCTAAAATTGAAGATGTATTATGTAACCTATAAAAAAATTAACCAAAAAAATAATACAAATTCAAGAAAATTAAATAAATTTGTTTGTAATTTTTCTCAAATTTATTTTCATGCCTATCCTCCTACATGACATTGTTGATTTTGAGGTAAAATGTTGTTTTTTAAAACATGTGAATTTATCTATTTATTTTTCTAGTTAAAATGTGTGTTGATTCAAAATTAAATAAAATTGTAAGAATAATATTGCATACATGGTTCTAAAAACTAAAACAATGTATAGTGTTTAGGCTCGGTAACCACTAAACCTATGAGTGAAAACCATGTACATAATTTAATAAGACACATAAATGAAAATGTTGAAACAATGTGAAATGTAAAAGGTATCCTCTTTTTGGTTACCAAACTTTATGCACGTATCGATATAATATATACATAAACCAAGTAGTAAAATAATAAATTTTGATAATGTGCCCCACCAAGTACTATAAATGATTGTTTGGGATGTGATAGCGGGGACTAAATATTCAACCAGTGTATTTCATGTATGCCATATAATTTGCATTATAACCTACTCTTAGGTATATTTTATATTCATACTATGAAATTTTTATAGTCCACCCTACATAAATGCATAAATATTTTACATGAAAGATGTTTGCACATGGGTCTTATGCTAATAAACCATTCAAGTATTAAAAAATAGTTGATCCTAATGATAGATGTATGCCATATTATGATACTCTTAACTCTTCTATAATAAATTTATTATAGGTCATATTGATAAAATAAATACATACATATGAAGATAGAGAGCTAATAAATTTTAATAATCATTCAACTCAAAATATGTCACTTAATCAATAAAAAGTAAAATAGTCAATGCATTTGTATAAAGAACAAAAGGAATGGATTTTAGATATTTTTCTAGTTAATACAAAAGATATTTATTGAATATTTATGGTTGATCATTGATATGATAATGAAATTTAATTAATGTGAACATAGATGATTATCTTCCTCATTTAAAATATACATATAAATTGGCCTAGTAGAATATTGATATGATTCAAACATGGTGATAAATGAGAAATTATGAGGTCTCCTTCATGTGTAACCAAAATCAGATAAAGGGGAACTCACTCATTACAAGAAAACATGAAGATATAAATGTCAATGGTTGTTTCAATAGATATTCATAAAAGTCAACTCAAATAATAATTGCTCCATTAAGGAATTCTTTTTTGAGATCTAGTATGAATCAATCAACAAAGGTACTGCACATTACGTGATGTACTAATGATGTATATACATTTTCCATGGATAATTTAATCAAAAACATAGAATTCATGGAAATAAGACCTTTTATATTTTATAAATAAAATTTAAAAGTAAGTATTGTAC
>JARHVA010001227.1:2457500-2642500 GCA_037957365.1 Torreya grandis | reverse complement strand
AAGGAGGTGATAGTAATTAATAATGTTAAGGGGGTGAATGTTAGAATTTAATATTAATAACATTATTAGTTTGTATATAGTTTTTATTATTTTAAACATATTATAGCATGTTATTTCATTTATTCTTATTATGAAATCTATTCCCATAAGATTTGTTTTTACCCATGACTATTTTGGGTCATTAGATCCTATGTTATAGGAAGTTGTTGTACTATCCTGATGTCTATATAATAGCCAATTATTTTATATAAAATTAGCATATGAAAACATAATGTTATTATTCTATATGTGTTCAATTATCTAAAAATCTAATCTTACCAACACTTGAAAGTAATGTGGTTCCCCATGCCACCTAGGCATCATGATTAGTGTCTTATACCTCATGAATGAATAGTGTCTACCACCTCATCAGTGAATAGTTTCTTCCATGTCATCAATGTCTAACAACAACATGAATAGTGTTTTTCCACCATAGAACTATCCTCTAGTTGAAAACAACTGAACTCCTATGAGTTTCCCTGATTGTACCCTTGCTATTTATAATGAAAAATAGAAAATCCACATTGTTATTATTTTTGTCTAACTTAATATTTCAAAAACCTTTGAATGATTCTACATTAGACACTTGAGGAATTATAATGTGATCTCATAATCACATAAATGGGGTAAGTGGTACAACCACTCTTTTGGTGATAGGTTTTCTTGACCACGCCATCCACTTCCAACACACTATGTACTCTAGGAGTTTATATTTATTCATCCTCCACATATAACTTCTACATACTATATTTCCTAAAATCATATTCCTTTGCCTAAAGCTCATTGATGTGTCAACTAAATCACATGTGGGCTGAATATCACCATTGTAAACCAGTCTCCACCACCAATATGATTTATCATCTATCTCATTTTTCCATGTGAACTCAATCCCACCACTATCAATCCACCTCTACAGAAATCCCTCTTAGATTTATTCACACATCATCCAACCAACTATTGTATCACCCATGACATCACACATCACCACTTGTATATTTTACCTCATGGATGCAACATCATCCTCCATTGCTTCACCATGATCTAATGTCTATTCATGTGTACTAGCTTACACAAATACTTCATCCAATGTTTTTGTCAAATAAATATGCAACTCCTCTTGGATACAATCTTATTCACTCACATGCAACACTACATGGATGAAATCCTCTTCTATATCCACACTATTTTGGCTCCATATCTAATAGAATTCACTCCTCCATGTATGGGACATTAACACCAACCAAATATTTATCAATATCCAACTCCATACCATCAGTTTTCCACTCACGGGACTACATAAACTCTTTCCCATCATCACATAATGTGTCTCCTTCATCTGCTTCAAAAATAATGACATTCACATATTAATTCATGAGGACTCATTCCCATATGGGATGCTAACACCTTTCCTCATATTTTCTGATTTTAAAATCCAATTTAGGTTCTTCACACGATAACCTCACTCTCTTATTATCTTCCATGGAAACCTTCTTCTTATCATACATTTTCTTCTCCTTATGAAACTCTACATGGTTGCATTCTTATTTATTTTATGTGTCTATTTATATTTTTAATACAACCACCTTTGATTATAGTGTGTCTATTATCTCCCACACCATATCTTTTTCTTCCTGAGTTTCACATTCTTCCAATCATTTTAGCAATAACTACAATAGTCTATCCCAAGTCTTCTTCCTTTTCTCATATTATTTCAATGGTGGTACTCTACCACTCGTATCTTCCATATTCATACCTAAAAAACAAAAATACACATTCACATCTTCAATGAAAAACTCTCCTCCCCACATGAATATTACTTACTCTGATAAAGCTTGATGGATTCAAAAATCTAAATGCCTCTCAAACACATAATCAACTCATAAAATCCTCACACTTCACATTAATTAAAAAAATTACAAAATATTAAATAATATTCATCACACTACACAAATCTTGGCTTTCAACCATGCTAAAGAGGACATGCATTTAAGCTTATTCTAATCTCAAACTCTCTACCACTTCTAGCTTACTCTACAAAGCAAAGAACACATTCATTTATTGAATTACATGAGAGAGAAATAATAGAATCAAAAAAATTATACCCCCTTCACTTGGAAGTACTATTCATTAATTGTAAAAGGTGTTCTACCATGTGATCCATTTTAGTTTGGACCCCTCCAACAAGTTGAATCTTCAAAAGGTGTTTCCTACTATACATGCGCATCCAAAAACTAGTTGAACTCCTTTTGACATATCATAAACCCACTAAATTTTCTCCCCACATATAATTCTTCATAATCTCATTATTGAAGTCAATTTCAATCCCTTTTTGTGTCTTTTAAGTAATGTGACACACTATGCCACCTAGACATCATGATCACCAATGAATAATGTCTACCACCTCATTAGTGAATAGTGTATGACATATCATTAGTGAATAGTAGTAACATGAAAAGTGATTTTCCAACACATTAGATTAAATTTATTGTCAAATAAGGATCCATGTTCTTATGTGCTTCATGATCATAATATAATTTTCATGTGTGTGGTTGTATATATGATTATATTTTACATCGTTGTTATGATTTCTATGATGCATACTTATATTATTTGTAATTCCATTATGTTCATCATGCATATATTTTGATTCTTATTACTATGTTCATAATTGATATATCTAATTGACATGACAATTTTAAGCCCATTTCTATAGATTACCTATTTTACATGCACCTGAATGTTTAAAAATTTATACAATGAAATATATTATCATAAATTTATACATAATTAAATGATTGCACATTTTTACATAACATATAAGACACATAAATATCTATTTTGAGATGATTTATTCATAGGATCCACCACTCACATAAAAATGGGTCATATGGTGGGTTTGTATTATATATTAAGGCCATGATTAAAATATGTAAGGTATTCTGCATAGTTATGAAAAATAGTATGGATATTCTATGACATTCAAAGAAATATTATATGGGTGAGATTTATTAGATTGAGTAATATTATATGTCATTATCAAAGATAGAACATGGTATTATGTGTCAATTTTATGTAAATATGGATTAGATTTAGGGCTTGAATCCTATTCATCCAAAAAAAATTATTTTGTATATTATTTATTGGTGAGAGAAATGGTACTATGAAATAACTCGGGATATATAATCATTTTATTGTGTTTGATCAATAGCTACATTTTAACATATGAACCTAATTTTGGATTGGATTCTACCTTTATATACAAACTTTTTCTATTGTTAAACATTTGTATATGGACCTAATTTCCAATTTATAAAATATGATATTGACTATACTAATAGCATTATAGTTTAGGTTACTATGGCACTCAAGTTATAACACTTGTGTTTATATAATGGTGACTGAGTAATTTAAACTCCTCAACTCATAGATTCATGTTTTTTCATCTCATTAGAATGTAATCTCCCCATACCATTCTCCAAACAATTTCAACAAGTGAGATCTTATTTTTCATACCCTTAATTATGTCCATTCCTTGAAATATAACTTGAGAAATATTAAATGATCCAGATTATATATATATTTTTAAATAATGAATGGAATGTAATCTATACATTTATCCTTAAATATTCTTCCATGGAGTATGTTGGGCATTTGGGTCATACTTTTCAACATAAAGTGTAGTTAATCATAAGTTTAAAAATTATTTTTTTCCCTTTCGTATGTTATTTAAAATATTAGGATAAAATAATTACATTTAGTCACCTCAATTTTATATTAGAGATGTTAGAACACATTATACTTTTGAAAACATTGACATACTAAAAATTCACATACACATTTTACTATTGTTCACATTCTCCCTTATCCATCCACACACATGTTATTTTGGTCAAACTCATTTACTAAATAGACATACATATGATAATCCTTGTATATGGAATAACCTTCCATAAACCTAAGTAGACTACCTTCATATAAAAAGTGATTTATGTTCACTCCCAGGATATCAATGCAAATAGTTAGTTTCATTTTTCCCCCCAAGTTTCAACATTTATCAGTAGTGTCTATGAACACTCAATGGATTTTTTTAATATTTTAAAGTCTCCATAAGCTCAGATTATACATTTTTAATGATCCAATCCTATGAATAAATTGACAATAATAAAATAAAAATATAATTCAATCCTAAGCATATAATCACTTGGATATTACATTCATAGTCACTTAAAAATATTTAGAAAACCATTGGCACTCTCTTCAAATATTATTAAAAATGCATACATATATTAATATCCATTAAAATAGTAGTCCTAAATATAATTATAAATATAAATGTAATACAAATTACATTATGGAAAGTGTCAAATACCATGAAATATATTTAATTCAATATTGATCATAATGGTATGCACACACACCTAGGTGAGAGAATTTAACATAGTTTGATCACTATATGAAGTATTGAAAATATGAAATTATTAGTTTATTAGCAAGGAGCGTTTGAGGCTATCCAAGTAGAATTTATAAAACATTTTCCAAGGGTCATATTTTGTCAAGATTAAAATCAGGTTTTCAATCAAAATCAGAGATCACCACAATGATGGATGTCAAGTCCACACATAAGAGATATGTAAAGGTGTATGAATAGTTTTATGAGGTTTAAAAGACATTCATAGTTAAAATATATATTATCAAAATGATTAGGATAGTACAATATGTCACATGGGTCTTAGTTTCACCCTCAGCTTCTAAATAAGGTTTGAAGTCTTTTTTATTGACCCAAATAGTTACATAATAGTTATAAATAATTTAAAAAGTCCATGGGTGAACACACTCAATATCATATAATTATATTAATAAAATCATATCTTCCATCTTAACTTATCAATTTAAATATAATAAGTGCAATATTAATGTTACATTTTAAAATTAAAATTTGTATGACTATTTCGCTATGTTACCTAATTTGAAACATAACACGTTTTAATAATTTATATCACTTTAATCACAAAATAAGTAAAACACTAAGCTTACAGTCCTTAAATTCTATCATAGCACTAAAAATTATTTTTTTAACCTCTTTGGGTCTGAACAATGGATTTTTTTACTTGTTTTCTTATATAATTAATGTCATCGTCCTCCAAATTGACATCTTCACTATGATCAAGATGATCATCATCACGTCTGTCACCATGTTAGTTCATTTAATTAACCATCATATTAATTTTAATTTAATTTATAAATATGAAAATGATAATAAATATGACTATACATATGAGGAAAGAAATGATATATAATATCATCCAAATCATTATCTTCTTCATGTCTAGATTATAATTTTAAGTATTGCATTACCTTCATGTTGATGTATTTCACTATCTTTTGGAACTTATTTTTTTATCGAATAGATATAAATTTTTAAATCAAAAAATTATTTAAAATTATATTTTTTCAAAGTGAATAATATTATTAAGGTGCACGGGATGACCATCTTCAAAAATCAGCCATTTATACATCACAATATCTATGAAATGTAGTTTAGAAAAGGGGAACTTGATCATTGATATGCAATTTTTGAATTACGTGAGTGAATGTAAATAAATATTAATTGATAAAATATTGATACTTCTAACAAAAAAGTAGATAAATCATTAATTAAATTTCTAATATTGTAAAATAAAAATAACGTTATATATTTAAAAATATTGAATAAAATAGATCCAAGTATGGTCTACAAATATTTATATTTAAAATAATAACTAAATCATGATGAAAAATCATTGATTTAAACTCATATTTCTATGATAATGTCTTAAAATTTTATGTGTGATGACTAAAATTATAATAAATAAGGAACTCTTCCCCTAATTTGATATTTATAATTGCCTCAGTCTTTATATAATGATATAATTTATTTGACATGCAAGTTTATTTGTCATTACCATAATCCATACAATAAAATCATATTTATTTGACATGCATCCTTTATAACTTGTTATCAAATAAAAAATATTATTATAGGCATAAACATTCCCATCTTTGTATGTGTGATTGCACATTTCATGCACTTTTTATCCCTTCTCAATATTCTCTCTTATTTTTTTTACATTTAGATAACTATAATCTTCCATATTAAAATTAAAATTTGACCAACATTTCCAAGCTTTGAATAAGAAATATAGTCCATATCATGATAATATTTTAAATTCATGATATTTATAATTTTTTGATCCCATAATGAGGGTTAATAATAACAATATCTAAGCAAGCATAAAATATAGTATAAGGTTTTATCATATGTTTTCACAAATAAAATATTATAAATTCTTACATTGTAATAATTTCCTATTTCAACTTTCATACACCAAATGCTCTAAAATTTTAAGAATTTGCATCATATAATCCCATACATTATCATGAAAGTTCCAAATATCCAAGTGTCTCTTTATCATAAGGTCTATATGATAAAAACCATTTTTATTTTGGGATATTATTCACCATAATATAATACCAACTTTGTGGTTAACTTATTTTCACTTCCCCATCTTGATTTGATATCTTCTAATAAAAAATGAAATTGTGAATTATCCTTTGCATTGAGTAATTCAGTTAGTTATATGGTAATTTTTATATTAAATATATGTATTCCTTCCACTATATACAAAAGGATTCAAATTTACCATCAATTTATTGCAACAAGAATTTAATTCACTACATTATGTATGCCTTAGTTTTCCTAATAAACAATATATATGTATATATATATATATATATATATATATATATATATATATATATATATATATATATATATATATACCCTCTTTATAAACAAAGAATAATATGTATGCAAAAAATTTAATAATTTAAAATTATATGCATGCCCTCCTTATCAATTAAATATAGTTTTTAATATTAGTTATATAAATTCAACAAAATATTCATGTACACATTTTCAACTCAACAAAGTCTACATGGCCTATTTTTCAGTTCAATACAATCATGTTGACATCTTCCATAATTTATCATAATATTGATTCCCTTTCCATTATTAAAAAATTATGTATATTTATTTTTATTGAGACATTCTATACCCTAATTAGAAAATCTAACATTATTTACTAGTTGATATGCACCTTGAAGCTAAAGGACCTCTCCCAACCCAATTCATCTAGGAACAAAGATGTTGTTATGCAAGTTGAGACAAACTTAGGCTACACAAAACATTTTGTAAACCTATTATATCCATCCATAAGGATCCCATTATGTAGAGGCCAATGCAATAGTTGAAGCCCCTCAACCCATCCTCATCCAATCCCTTTATATCTATAGATAATGATGCCTGATGATGTATGTAATCTAATAAAATATATTATTTAGGTAGAGTACTTATATGTCAATTAAATAACCTTTATCCAAATGGTCCATATCTAAATAAATGGATATCTAAGAATTGGAATCCTATTCTAAAAGGTATGGATCTATATCCAAGTGGAAAAGGTTTCTTTATTATATTTTTTTGTCTTGTTCTAGATAATTGACTAGCCTTAGGAAAATAGTTTAGTTGAAATCAACACCAGTTGTTGACAAAACCCTGGTTCCAATGTTTAAATACCTCATTTAATCTTTGTCCACTAAACCTAATTTGGTATGCCCACCTCATCTTATGTTCCACTTTTGGACTTATCCCTACTTTAAGGTGTTTGAGAATTCACTAGGTATCTTATAATAAATAGATAATGGCACCGATTCATTCTCTCACACTACTTTTTCTAGAATGTTGGTTAAAATCAATAACTTTTTTAATGTTATAACCTTTATTGACATTATTGCTAATGATTATGTGTCAACTCAATCACTAGACTATTAAGGCTTAGTTTTTCTACATCACAAGTGCTTCAATACTGGACATGACTTATAATTATAATAACCTCAATAAATGAAAGACACCAAATTAGTGTAATAATTCTTCTTTAGATCTATTGAAAAATTGGGGCCCTGGATATTTTGATATCAACTCAGAGCAAAAATATGGAAAGGCTAAAGAACTTTATGCCCCAATTGAATAACACTTATATCTAATCCTCAAATTGGCTAAATATGGAAATAATTTGGAGATAGGAGCTTCAAAAATGGTTTTGTAAACATAGTAGTTACTAAGCGTGATATTATAGATTTATAATCAAAATCATTTAAATAAGTTGTCTCTAGTGTGGTCACCCTTGGGTTGGAAATAATAGTTCTAAGAGTGGATCTAGTGGTACTCTTTAGAGATAAAATTGATCCATTAAATAATTTTAAATATCTATTCCCATCTAGATGGAAATGTTGGAACATAAGGTACAATTGACTAAAGTTCACAAAAATAACAAATATGGAAGACCAATAACCCAAAAGTCTTTTAGCATTACCCTGAACACAATAGAGTATTAGAATTGCAAAGGATGTATAGATTTTTTTTAGAATATATACTAATTTTTATTATTTATAACTCTCCCAGTATGACCATTCACTTTGGAGGGCCTTATTTATTCAAAGGTTGAGTGGGTGATTTATCAAGATATAAGTTTAATAGAAGGCTATGTTTTTGGATAGACTTTTAGTATAGGAAATCATGTTTATTTTTGGTAGGATATGGTTGAGATAAGTGTTGGTTGTTTGGTTCCACATGAGATGATCGTAGAGGTTTCTAATTTTATTTTAAATTATATATATTTTGTAAGAGGTTATAGGACCTTCCAAGTCTTGTATTTCAGCCTATCACATAAAAATATGAAACTTTTATAAGAATGGTCTTAAGTCAAAGAATAAATTTATCTAAGGATGGACAAAGAGTTTCATTTATGGAAAACCTAACATTATCCCATGAAAATGGACATAATGTCTCGAAACCATTTAACCAAACATCATAATTTATCTCTCAAATCTCATCACTAGAGATAGACATAAATTTAGGGACAAAGTTGTACTAAAGTATTCACATGAGTCATTCTAGTTTCACCTATGAAATATTCCCAACCTCACATCCAAATACATCCTAGCATTGTTTATATATTAATTTAAACACATGAAACTAAATAAAACATAGTATATACCATTAATTATGATTTATTTTACCCATAAGTAACTCTTAAATAATTCCTATAATCATTAAATAATATCAATATTCTTAAAGACACCTTAAAACCACTCTATAGAGATTCCTCCTACATGTGACTTTAAATCAAAGATTAGGGTTCAAATTTTACAAATGAAACCTTAAGGTAACTTAAGGTGACTTTAAGTGGTCTAAATGTGTTACTATTCCTTTAGTATTTTATGCATTTTATTATCTTCTCTATAATTATCTACTCTAATATATTTTATCTAAATTATCCTAATTTGTAAATGATTCAATTAATATTTCAACAACAAGTGCCATTATTTTCCAATGTAGTTATTTCCCCATTTAAAAATAATAAATATTAATTATGTCATGGTATGAATTTATGCTAATTATATTAATTTCACCAAATATATTTAGTTATATCACTATTTTAATAGTTTATTTTCAATTACTTATTTCATTTTATACATGCTTTACTATTGGTGATGATGTATGTTTATTTGTTTATTTATGTCTTCATTACATCTGATATTTATTCATTGGGTGTCTATTTAACTATTTTATATTCATTATGATAATGTTACTATCAATTTAGAGGCATGATTCGTATGAAACTTGTATACATGATCATGATATTAGATTCTTATTAGGTTGGGGGAACATCCATATGATTATTAACTCAACATATAAGGGAACTATGGGGCATTCTCCTAGTACCATTTTAAATTATATTTTGATTGATAATATCTATCATATTTGGATACAATTTGATCATATATTATATATTATACCTTTCCTAATGGATGTGTTTTTTTATGATTTTTTCATTGATATATATTCATTTTTTTGTTAATTTTTCATTATTATTCTCTCATTTTTTTATATGCTTTCTTTATGTTTCATTATTTCCTTGTTTTTCTATGTGTTTCATCTGTATTTATTTTGATTTTTTTGCTTTATTTTTATTTAAAGTGTATCTTATGATTTATATGCTATCATTATTTTATTACATTCTCTATATAGTATATATTTCATGTGAATTTAATGTTTGTGTCATGATTACACTATGTTTGATGTGCCTTCCTTATCTTATACATTGTTGGTGTGTTTTCAATATCTAAATTGTTTGTTCCATTTTTTGTCGCATATATTTCATAGTTTTTGTTGTAATTTTTATCAATTTTTTTTTTATGTTATATGGTGGCATGGTCTATACCATGGAAAATGATTTTATTATTCTCCTACATTTTAAATAACCCCATATTTCATCTATACGGGATCAGATTCCATGTAGGTGCATTATTTTTTAATATGTATTATGCAACTTTTATTACATTTATTATATTTTTCATTCATATGGGACATCTCTTTCTTATTTCACAATCATATCTTATTTATTTTACAATTTTAATATTAATATAGGGCATATTACCTTGTTAATTCATGTTGATTACATTTTCATCATTTGAGGGGATATTAATTATGTGGTTAAATTTTTAGCTTATGCGCATATATATATATATATATATATATATATATATATATATATATATATATATATATATATATATATATATATATATATATATATATATATATATATATATATATATATACTTTCAAGATAAAATATTTATATGATAAATATCATTGGTTTCATGTATTATTTTAAAATGAGGCACATAATTCCTTTCTTTTGATACCTGGGCTCTGTGGGTTTATCCCAAATCTCAAAATGAGTGTATAAAACCCACTTAACATATTAAAATTCATGTTATTTTGGCATATGAATTTTCATATTCAACACAAATATGGACTTTAAATTCTATGACTAATGATTTTACAAACTCCAATTTTAAGGCTTTTGATTTTTTTTCAAATTTATAGACCTATAATTATTAATGGTTTGCAACTCCTCATATTATTGATATTACATCATATTTATTTATCATTTATTTTCTAAATTTAAATTATTATTTTTAAATTTAATTTTTCCATTAAACCTTGTAGTAAAAATTATATGTAGGATTAAGATTGCATTAAAATGAATGTGATATCATAAGGGCATTGCAACATTTTTCAAAACATAATGGGAATTTTTTTTTCCATTATATTTTTTAAAATTATTATTATGGGAACTTGTGCACGTAAGATTTATATGTACTTTGAACATTGTTCAAGAGAATTAGGATAAAAATATTGTGTCTAAATAGTATCCATTTTTCTCTAATAAATATGCACATACAAATCAAGGTAGGCGATTATGTAGTCACCCAAAAATAAACTCAAAGAATTTAGTTGTCACTAAATTATATTACTCAAGATTACCTTTTTGTTTGTTAATTATTGCTATATATTATGATTAATTAGTGTGATTTGTGGTCATTTTTAATCATGTCTCTTCATTTTTATCTCTATTATGTTCTTCTCTTCCCTCCTTTCTTATAATTTTTAAAAATGCTTCCACTAAAAACGTGCATTATATGTTTAAAGGAACAAAAAACATGCATTATACATTTATGTTACCAAACAACATATAGTATTTTATTTTGGGTATGTGGATCCTTTTTATCCATTAGGTTCTTTTGAGGGTCGGTGGTCCTTATTGTCTTCTACTTTTTTTATTTGATTTTTTTTTCAATGTCATTTTCTTCTTAATTTAAATTAAGGGACCTAAAAATACATATGTAAATTAATTAATTTAAGACGTCAATTTAATGTTATAAATAAGTCATCCATGAATTTAAAGGAAACAAAAAATAACATATACCATTTATTGTCATAATGTTTTACAGAAATCAATAATTTTAAAGTATTCATTATACCATTGAAATTTATGGTATTAACAAATTGCATCAAAAGATATTGTATTACAAAATAATTATTGTATTTATTTAATATGGTGTAGTTGATATTTTACCATTAAGATTCATAATATGTAATTTATATCAAAAATTTGATCTAGTCCAAAAACACAAGCTCGCCAAAAATCCTTTCCTTTATATTTTTTTAAGTTTAGCTATAAATATAACATTTCCAATGATTAGCATGAATTATAGAAAGGTCTAACGAAGATTTTTCTTTTCCCACAGAGAAAATATAATCCCAAAAACAAATATTAGTTTTTTTTTTAAATTATAATAAATATGTTATCCAAAGTTCTTATCCTGAAAATTTGTGGAATGTAGAATTTTAAAGCGGTGTTCACATGTTGGTCAGTTTTCAACTTCTTGTCACTTTTTTACGACAAAAATATTAATTTTATTGTGAGATTACATGACAAATATTTCCAAACGATCTAAAAAACAAGTTATTTCTGTAAACCTTATCCCAATTATTTTTTGATAGTGAACAACACATGAAGATAGAAATATACGGGAAGTTACATTTAAAGCAAATTAGATAAGAAAGATAGAAATGAATCCAAGGTAGTATATGGAGATTAGAAAGAGTGAAAAAATTTAAAGAAAAACACACACACAAAACCACCAAGACACCTAACATGTATGAGGTCAAATAGGAAATGCTTAGTTCCACACAATATTATGACAATCAATCAATACATTAATTAAAATAATAGAAATTGGAGTTCATATAAATTAACATAAAATATTAAATATTAGGTCTACTTGTACCAAAATTTGGGTGCTAAAATATATTCATATAATATGATTTCATGAAGTTATTTTATAAATATAAGAAGAATACTTAGAATATCCCTTTAAAATAACTTGAATTGATGTTTTGTAGTAAAGTGAATCCTTCATGTAAATTTTTTTAGTTATAATATCGTAATATCTCAATAAACATGCCATATAAAGTAAAAAGTCAATCCTACAAGACCTAACTCTATAGTTACACTAAAAACTGTGTAATCTTGGGGTACATGATGGATGTGAATCTTGGATAATTTTTTTATTTAGGTTCAAAGGACTGGCATCATCTTAAATTTGATATAAGTAATGTTTATGAATATATACTTTTTTATGAAGAGTTTAATGAAGTGAAAAACTTATAATAGCCAAATAAGTCTCTAGGGAAACCCAAAACCATACTTTTTTATTAAATAATTTGTTTGTGTTCATTAAATATCATCATTTTAAATGAATTGTTAAACAATAGGTTATTATAGTAGGAACCAATATAAATATAAAAGAAAACCTATAAATTATAATAAAAAGATAATAAGAGGAACTTGACTGGTAATCTTAGACACTCAGAGAGAAATTACAAGAATAAAACCAACTTTAAAAAAAAACCAAAATCCTTTTACTTTTTTTCCTATGAGTTATGGTCTATCCATTTCTAGAACACTGGGTGCAATTAAAATATTTATTAATAAGGTCCATGCACTTTTCCCAAAGGGGATTACCTTTCTAGTACCGATTTTCATTTGAGTCCCAAAGCTACTAAGGACATTTTTTTGATATTTCCTTTCAATATAATTATGAGAGAATGAAATGTTATCTAATAAATGTGTGAGTTAAAAAATATATTGCGTAATGTAATTGCACTATCATTAATGAATTTAATAAAATTTGAGTCAAGCCCAATTTTCAATCATTTAAAGATAACTTGAGATTTAGTCATATTTTTTATGCTACCCATAGATGTTAAAAGAAAACATAAATAGCACTTCTCAAATATATTTTTAATGATACATTCACTTGGTCAGAAACCAAATTTTCTTTAGGAGCCTTATTAATGTTTATTTTAACAAAGTTGTCGCTTCAGGGGTTCCAAGAAACCTTAAAACTTTGGTCACTTTATTGAGGAAGGATAAAGTTTTTTAAAATAATTTTCATTTAAAGAGGGTATGGTGGTCTTCTCTGACAATCTTATTTTCATGGAATGTAATTTTTCCTCTAGAATTATATCGAAGAAGTATGTGAATTTTAAAATTTAGGAAGTCTTGTGAGAGAGATAAATTGTTAAAGATTTTGTCATTTCTTGTTTTTCCATAAAATATAGATATTGAAAGGGGATATTGTTCAAATGCATTTGATTGGATCCTCCTTTCTCTATATAGTTTATCGTTAATTTTTTGGTAGAATCTGTAGCCACCCAAAATGTGTTCATTTCATTAAATAATTATAATTGAATTTTCTAACAAATATTATAGTGAAAGAATAGATACTTCAATGTTTAATAATTTATTTTTTATAGAGGAGACACTAAGAAGTCAGCTATCAATATTCGCCATTGTTTCTAAAGACAAATGTCTTGATAGAAGTTTGACAATTTAGTATAAGAGCCACACATATGTTAGAAAGTCTCTATAATTCCCATTATGAGTATAATATTACCTTGATTTAACTGAATCTCAAGATTGAGAAACCCATTATATTATCCTTTCTTTTGTCAAAATTTACCCCTACTCATTTAGGGAATCCCTAGTGAATCTCGTACTCCTAGTTACTCAATGGTAGAATTCTAGAAACCAAGCAGTTATACTCCAGGGTACCAAGTGATGAATGAAGCTAAAGTCGAAAGATACTTTGAACTACCTCCCATAGAAGGTAGAGAAGGAATATTTGAAATAGATATACCAGAAATTGAAATCACTAAATCAACTCTTTGTTAGCAAATTATTGTATTTACCTTAGGTTATTTACTAAGGTAATTTATTTTGGTTAGTTGCCTTAACCACTTTGGTTAAGAGGTTAGTTGTTTATTCGGCCTTTGTTATTTCATGCAAGCTGACATAGGTTAGTTTTATTATACCCGTCTCATGCTTCACGGGTATTTCATTTGTTTGCCTATTTAATAGGCCGTCATGCTTAGTTGAATACGTTGAATGTGTGCTTTGCTATTCTCAATCTCATTTTCTTTGTGTGTTTTATTTAATCTAATATGGTATTAGAGCCTATGGTTTGTAGAACCTGAGTGGAGGTTTGTGGAAGCCAGAGAGAGGTCGGTGTCTTGCCAGGGAGGAGTTTCAGGGGCCCAATGGAGAGCTGAGGAGAGAGAAAGCATCACGAAATTTGAAAAACTCAACTAGAAGGTCTGAAAATTGCTAGGAAGCATCAGAAGGCTAAATAAGACCAAAAGGAAGCGAAAACAAGCTGTTTTAGAGGCTCAGAAGCCTCTGTTGAATTTATCTGTGTGTTGGGCACCGTACAGATTTCGCAAAATCAGAAAAATTCATTTCTTCATCTTTTTCAGTGAAACAAAAGTCTAAATTGCAAGTTAAATCAAAACTAAAACACTGGTGAAAACGGTTTGCAATTTGGTTGAGAAACGGGCTCAGAATCTTCGCCTGAAGTTTCAGAGGTAGGCCAATTTTCTGATTGGCTGAATTTTTTTATAAAATTTTTAGCCTAAAGTTTTAATATTTCAATTATTTTTATTTGTTTTAATTGAAATAAATCAAAACTTTAGCCAATAAGGGTTATTGGGGACCTAACGCTGACTAATAGTCATGGAAGCGTCCAGAAAGCTAAAAATTTTACCGTTTTCTGGGTTTTTTATCTGGATGTCAACGGAGAAAGAATTTTTTAAATTGGAATTGTAGTTTTCCCGATTTAAATGTTTCAGTGGTAGATTTTTTGTGATCTTGCAAACGGTATTGAGTTTGTTGCTGAAAACGGATAAGGTTGTTCAGTGCCAATATAGAATCAGTGTGTAGAAGGAATTTAAAAAAAAAAGTCATTATAGTTTTTCCGATTTTATCATTTTCATGAAAAACTAGGTAAAATGGCTAGTATTCAACACCTGTTACTACCAGATTCTCAAAAATTCACTGGCAAGAACTTTAGTTTGTGGAGTCACAAGGTTTTGACAATATGTGAATATCTGAATATTGATCAAATAGTGCTCGATAAAGAGCAATGGCCTACCACTGCTACCAATGACTATGATAAACGTCATCGTGAAGCTCTCATGTTGTTAAAATTGTCAGTAGCAGATAATCTAATTTTAGAGGTCAGAAATGCAACTATAGCATCAGATTTATGGAAAAATTTATCTTCAAAATATCAGGCTTCTGAAGCCGGTAGAGTGTTGTATTTGAAGAATTTGTTGTTTTCCACTAAGATGCAGGAAGGTGGCTCCATTTCTGAGTTTTTATTGCAGATCAAGGACATCAGTGACCAGTTGAAAGCAATACAAAAACCTGTTGATGAGCAAGATTTGATTGCTCTTATTATGCAAAATATTCCACCATCATTTAAGCATTTGTCGAGTCCTTGCACATAATTGCTAAGATGCAGACTTTGGATTTTGAAACATTGTCTACATTGCTATTGTAAAAGGAGAGATGACAGGAGCAGGCAGTGTTGTCTACATCCACTTCCACAGAGAGTGCATTCTTTATCAAGGAAAAGGGTAAGCAGTCTGGTAAAAATAGCTATCCATCAGAATATTCACAAATAAGTGGTAATAAGAGATCTAAATGGAAATGTTTTTACTGTAAGAAACCTGGTCAACTTAAGAAAGATTGTAGGAAAAGACAACAGGATATGGCTAACCCCAGAAAGAAAGCTCATCATGTGAATGTAGCTGAAGGTGAAGGTGAGGAATCCCCAGATTTTGCTTTCATGGCTTCCAATGGTAATTATGTGGTGGATCGAGCTTGGTACTTTAATTCAGGGGCATCTCGCCATTATACATGCCATAAGGACTGGTATCTGGATTTTGTTGAAGATAACAATAGTAATGAATCTGTATCTTTAGGAGATGGTACAACATATTTTGTGAAAGGATTTGGTAATGTTCATATAAGTTTTAATGGTACAGTAAATTATACATTCAAGAATGTTAGGTATGTACCAGATATGAACAAAAATCTTCTTTCAATCAGTGAGATCACCTCAAAATCTGATTTTGTTGTAAAATTTCAAGAACAACATTGTTTAGTCACCACTAAAGATAACAAGATTATTGCTGTTGGGATCGGTGAGAAAGGCTTGTATAAGCTTGCAGATCCAATCAAAGCAAAGGAAAGTGCACTTGCAGCAGTTGATAGCACAAGTTCACTATGGCATGAAAGGTATGGGCATTTGAATTTTCAGTATTTGACTACATTGAGTAAGACTAAGATGGTTAAGGGGATTCCTTCTATTTGGCATAGTCATCATGTATGTATTGGATGTCAGTTGGGGAAGCAAGTTAGACATTCATTTGATGTTGGTAAAGCTTCGAGAGCAAAGGGAGTATTGGATTTGGTACATGCAGATTTGCATGGTCCAATGTAGACACCTACCCCTTCTGGTGCCCGTTATTTCCTATTACTGGTTGATGATTTCTCTAGGAAAAAGTGGGTATACTTTCTAGTAAAGAAATCTGATTATTTTTCTAACTTTCTTACTTGGAAAGCTATGGTTGAAAAATAGGCAGGACGGCCAGTGATATCTCTTAGAATGGATAATGGGGGTGAGTTCATCTCAAAACAGTTCAAGGAGTTTTGTGCCACTGAAGGCATACACAGACAATACACTACACCTTACACTCCACAGCAAAATGGAGTTTTGGAAAGGTGTAATAGGACGGTGATGGACATGGCTCACTGTATGGTCCAAAGCAGAAATGTCCCATACAGGTATTGGGCAGAGGCAGTGAATACAGCAGTATACATCCTCAATAGAAGTCCTACAAAAGCTTTGGAGAATTTGACTCTAGAGGAGGCTTGGTCAAGTCAAACTCTAGATGTAAGTGATTTCAAAATTTTTGGTTGTGTAGCTTTTGCAGTTATTCCTAGTCAAAAGAGAAAAAATTTGGATGCAAAAAGCAAAACATACATGTTTGTTGGATACAGTGATCAGTCAAAGGCCTACAGATTACTTGATGTTTCTACTAACAAAGTTGTAGTAAATAGAGATGTCATAGTAAATGAACAAATGCCATACTTCACAGCAACTGGTCAAGTTTCAGATATTGAGTCATTGTTATCTAATGATTCCATTATTAGTTATAATGTGAAAAATGAGAAGGATTCTTGTTCATCAGTGGAATCACATTCCAGGGAGGGAATTGATACAGGTCACTGTGAGGTTCCAGCAGAACAACCAAAGAAGCCAAAGTGGTATACTACCACAATTGAAGCACTAAAAGGAGACTTGCCACAAGGTGTGGAAAGTAGAAGACTGAGATCAGGAAAGCAGTTTGGTAATAGAGGTGAGCATGTTAATCTTGCTCTAACAACTGATGTTTCACAAGTATTTGAGCCTAATTCTTTTTCAGAGGCCAAAGGGAAGTCTGAGTGGGAATCAACTATGCAATTGGAATATGATTCCTTGATGAAAAATAATACTTGGAAGTTGATGGAACTACCACCAGGGAAGAAATCCATTGGTTGTAAGTGGATTTATAAGGTAAAATACAAAGCAGATGGTTCCTTAGACAAACACAAAGCCAGACTTGTTGCAAAAGGTTATGCACAAGAGGAAGGGGTTGATTATGAGGAGACTTTTGCTCCAACCACCAAGATGGTAACTTTTCATTTGATTATTGCTATTGCTGCTCAGTTTGGATGACAGGTGCACCAAATGGATGTAAAGAGTGCTTTCTTGAATGGAGATCTAGAGGAGGAAGTCTACATGGTTCAGCCACAGGGTTTTCAGGTTCCTGGTAAGGAACATCTTGTTTGCAGGTTGATCAAGTCCTTGTATGGACTTAAGCAGGCTCCTCGAGCTTGGTATACAAAAATAGACTCATATCTTAGGGAGTCAGGTTTCAAAAGGTGTAACTTAGAACCAACTCTCTATGTAAAGGTGTCTAGTGATGATATCTTGATTCTCATTATATATGTTGATGATATAGCCATCATTGGGAGTAGTACTAGTCTCATTCACCAAATGAAAGGTGATGTTTGTTGTACTTTTGACATGATAGAATTAGGACTACTGAAATACTATTTAGGTGTTGAGTTTTGGCAAAGTGGTAATACTATGTTTGTGTCACAGAATAAGTATGCCAGTTCATTGCTAGAAAGGTTCAGAATGATGGATTGTAATCCAACTCACACACCTATGGAAACAGGAGCTAAAATTTCAACAAACACTGATTCACCTCCGGTCAATGAAACAGTGTATCGGCAGCTAGTGGGTAGTCTCATTTACCTCACTACCACTAGACCGGATATTTATTTTGCAGTGAGTTTTCTATGTCGCTTCATGTCTAAACCATAGGAAGTCCATTGGTTAGCTGCAAAACGAGTATTAAGATATGTCAAAGGTACTCTTGACTTTGGCATACTGTATAAGAAGTCTGTAGATTTTGAACTTTCAGGATATTCTGATTCTAGTTGGGCAGGTTCAGTTAATTCAAGAAAATCTACAACAGGGTATGTTTTCACTTTTGGTTCAGGAGTTTTCTCATGGCAGAGCAAACTACAAACTACAGTAGCATTATCTTCAACAAAAGTAGAGTATAAAGCTATGGTCAGTGCAGGTTGTGAAACCATGTGGATAAAGAAAATTTTGGAGGATCTTCAGTTTGAGTCATCAAAGCCTACTCCAAATTTTTGTGACAAGCAAAGTGTTTTGAAGATGGTGAAGAATCCATTATTTCATGCCAGGACCAAACACATTGAGGTTCACCATCATTACATCCGACAGTTGGTTACAAATGAAGACATCAGTCTCTTCTACTGCCCCATTGTAGAGCAACTAGCTGATATAATGACCAAACCACTTGGTACAGACAAGTTCATAAAATTTAGAGATAAACTTGGTCTTGTTTATGGTTTAGTCATTAAGGGAGGGTGTTAGCATATTATTGTATTTACCTTAGGTTATTTACTAAGGTAATTTATTTTGGTTAGTTGCCTTAACCACTTTGGTTAAGAGGTTAGTTGTTTATTCGGCCTTTGTTATTTCATGCAAGCCGACATAGGTTAGTTTTATTATACTCGTCTCATGCTTCACGGGTATTTCATTTGTTTGCCTATTTAATAGGCCTTCATGCTTGGTTGAATATGTTGAATGTGTGCTCTGCTATTCTCAATCTCATTTTCTCTGTGTTTTTTGTTTAATCTAATACTCTTGCACGTATGGTTGAAAATTTTAAACCCCCTGCTATAAAGAAAATTGGGTTTATAAACCTTATGCTTTAAAAGAAAATAATACTTTTGTCAATATTAAGTATAAGTATACTTTTAGTACTTTTGTTAAGCTAAAAATCAAAAATGTAGAATTGGCTTTAGAATATAAGCTAGGGAAAAGTTATCAAACTCATTTGCTTCCTTTAATTCTTGAATCTGAGATTAACTATATCCATAGTCATCTGTAGGCTAATTAGAGTCAACATAAAACATTTTGTCTCTACAAATATAAAGCCTATGTCTTTGTAGCCTTATGTGATCGAATATAGTTTGAATTCAAACATGCTTGTTAGTTGTCTGGTGTAGCCCATCTTAATGAATGAATTGATAGCTATGAACTATATCCTAATCTTTGAGTCAGTGCCAGAGATCAGGGATGTACAAAAGTTAAGTTTGGTTCATTAGATCGTTGGGGTTTATTTTTATCTACATATGGTCTAAAAATGTTTGGTCCTTTCCAGTATGCCTCCATTAATATTATTGTACTATATTCCATGACCAACACCAGTAGTCCCAAAATCCTTGAAAACCTACCTTGTGCATGAAGATTGTATGGTACAGTCCAACTCCAGAATGGCCATATAAATTCCATATAAATTCTTGATTCATGGAAGTTAGACTGGTTGAAGCATGTGGCTCCTAAAATTCATACAAAAGAAAAAGAGATTCATCAAATAAGTGACAATAAAATTCAAGTACTTCCATGTTCATTCTCTACAATATATCCTTCTAATTCTCCAAGACCATGTGTTTATAGCTATTATGAAAAGTCAAATAGAAATTCCTGGAGAGGAAATCTAGTTGTTGAATTAGAAGAATAAAAAGTGAATGATGGTCCAGATCCTTTCCTTCCACTTACTATGTGTTCACTCCCTAGAGAAAGAACTCTAGAATTTTATAATGAAGACAACATAACCCTTTATAAAATTGGAAGATGGCCACCTCATAAAGGCCGTTATAAACAAATAAAAGGATAAATTCCCTATTTATTTTTTGCTTACTAGCCTACATCTTGTTTTGATAACGAACCCTCTTTTGATTTCAAATAGATAAATTATCTTGCTAGATACAATCCCGACTACCAGTTTTTTTTAATGATCTCTGTAGAGATGTTGAAATCATTAGACAGTCACTTTATTAGGTCACCATCTTACAAAATTATGTCCATGAAATCAAAATATCTACTGATAATTTGTATCCAATAAATGAGATTATTCAACACATAAGAAAGGTCAATGATGAAGTCATTATAGTGTCTAAATAATCATTAAATAATATTTATATCATTGGAGATCAGTTGGCCACTTTTGCTACTAAGTTAAAAGAACTTGAAAATAGTCTTGATTGGTTGGAAGAAATTAAAAAAAAGAAAGAATTCAGAATATCATTAAACGATTATGAAGCCTCCACCAGTCAATATAGCATGTATTTAGATTTTGGCCCTAGCCTTTTCCCAGACACCTCTACAAAGGAGAGTAAATAAAAATCAAAGGATTTATTTTCATTAACCATGATGATAAGGTCTCACATTCCTATTAATCCTTGGTTTCTTAACATAGACAATATGTTAAATCCTTTGACAAAAATTACTACATGGTGTAACACTATACAAACCCTTGGTACTGATGTAACTCTAGATGGCTATAACAATGCAGTATTTGCTACTAAATCTTTTTGAGGCATAGTACTTGGTCGAATAGCTTAGGTCCAACCTTGCAAGAAATAAGAATTTTCTCTCAGCTAAATCCTATGCAATCTTTGTTCTAAGTTTTTATAAATGAGTTTGTCCCTCCTCAAGGGAATAAAGAATTATAAAGTCACAAATGGTTAGCCAAGATGAAACTTTGTGATCTAGCCCAGTTTGAATATTATGTTGTCCAATATAGGAAGCTTATTTATGAAGCAAAAGCTCAGAATGTTGATCTCATCAAGATGTAATATTTAAACTCTCTTCCATATAACCTAGTTAAGTGTGTCACTGATTACATTGATATTAAGGGTCTCAATATATTTACGATGACTTTTATTGATGTTATTGATTTTCTTTGACAATAAATCATGCAGTTCATAACCCAAACTCGTGCTACTCAGAAGCTAAGTAAGTATCAAGCTTCTCATGCAATTATAAAATTTATTGAGACTTACCCATTTGGCTGTAAACCATTTGTTCACAAGCACAAATGCCAACATCTTACTTATAAATTCCATTATTTCCCACATCATCACACTCTTGCTCCCCGACGTAAATTTCTTCATCGCAGACCATTTCCTCATCTAGTGTCTAAAACTGTTCACTGCTACATCTTCCATCAACTTGGTCACATTTCTCCACAATTTTCTTACAAAAAAAAGGCTATCAAAGTTGTATACTCAATTAATGTAGTAGTGTGGTGCGATTTAGTAGAATAAAAAGAAGACTTGTATCAGCAAGAAGACATATTTGAACCAGTGCTTGAAGAAAAAGAAGAACTAGATGAAATTGATGATAAAGATGAACCAGATCAATTGGATAGCGCACTTGAAGAAGAACTGACCATAATGATTCATAGACCCTATAATGGCAAGGATAAAGTAACTCAAAATCCACTAGAAGACCACCATCGCAAGAATCCCCAACAAGAGGATGCAATAATAGATATTTAGGTATAGGAAGACAACCTTATTTTGAATACATTCTTCTTACTATGCAAAGTCTTAAACAAAAGCCATTATATTTTGATCAAACATTATAACCATCTGATAATTGGATAAAAAATAAGTTTAATTATTTATTACCAAATTTGCAACTAGTTAGCCCTTCTAGAATAGATACCTTAGAACTAGTTGCTCCTACCTTCGAAGCTAAACTCAATCAAAATGATTTAATTTTTGATATAAAGGTTATGAAGAAGATTATTTTGAAGATTTTTAGCTTTTTCCAAAAGACAGATTAATGGCATGGTACAAGACACCTGAAACTCCTACCATAGAACTATGGGAAGAATCATTAGAAGAAGAAGATTTATATAAAGATAAGAAGGTACAAGTTGAATTAGTAGAAGATAATCCTCTTCATTTTAGACTGGTATGTACCTCTATTCCTCAAAAAGTTGAAGAAAGACTAGTTTACATTACTTAGCCGATTAATGGAAGATTTCCCCAATTTATATCTTTAAAAATGAATGATAGAATATATGATGCTCAAGTAGACACTAGAGCTTCACATTCTTTTGTAAAATCCCCCATTTTTAGAGATTGGGAGCAACTTCTTCCTAATCAGGTGTACATATCATTATATGTCCAAGGGAATTCTTTCTTAAGCTCCCAATATAATCACCATGAACATGGAAATATCCAAGATCATACTTTATTTTGTGATTTCTTTGAGTATGATAAAATTCTTGTAAATATAATCCTTGGAGGATATTTCATAGATAGATATTTTCCTTGTGGATTTGGCCCTCAAGGTGTTATGTTCACCCTTCATTATAACAAAATTAGGGCTCCTCACCTTACCTATGCCTCTAAACAACTCCCTAGTACCATAAATCAACAACCTCTAAATTAAACATATCAAAATATACTAAAAATGGGGAAAAGGATTCAAGAAGAAATATGTTCTGATAATCCTCAATTATTCTAGACAAAGAAAGTTCTTGAAATGGAAATCAGGATTAAAGAGGGAAAACACATGACAATGGGGAATAAAATTCCCATCTCTGCTATAGACTATTGTGATATGGAAAAGGCTATCCAAGAACTAAAAGAATAAAATTTTATCGAGCTTTCTACTCACCATTTTGTTGTTATGATTTTATGGTGAACAAACATTTAGAACAAAAAAGAGGCAAGAAAAGAATGGTTATTAATTAAAAGCCTTTAAATGCCATAAGAGACTTGTATCCCTGTCCTATTTTAGATAAGTCTTATTTATTGCAAAAGGTTACCTAGTGTAAATACTTTTCTCAATTTGATTGTAAATTAGGGTTCTATCAAATTTAGGTAAAATCAAAAGATAGGCATAAAATAACATTCATTTGTCCTTTTGGACATTTTCATTGGAATGTGATGTCGTTTGGTCTTATGAATGCATTAGCCTATTTCCAATCACATATAGATAAAATATTTGAAGGAACATCTAATTTTCTTTGTGTATACATTGATGATATCTTGATTTTTAGAAAACTTGAAGAACATCTTAACCATCTATCTCGATTCTAAAAGATTGTAAAGAAAGCAGGAATAGTGCTTTCTATCACTAAAATCCAATTGTGTCAAAGTAGCTATAATTTCTTAAGAATTGCTGTAAAAAATGGTGAATTACAATTCTAGCCTCATATTAGTGAGAAAGTCCCTCAATTTCTAAATGTTCTTGATAAAAATAAACTCCAAGACTTTCTTGGAATGCTTAATTATGTCAATAGTTTCTATGCAGATACTGGAAATGATAAAATAGTTATTCAATAAATGCTCAAGAAAAATAAAATATATATATAGAATAAAGAACACAAATAGGCTGTCCAAACTATCAAATAAAATGTGTCAAAACTTCATGTCCTTCCTGTTCCATAATCTAATCAGTTTATATTATATACAAATGCATCAGATATAACATGGGGAGGTATTCTTTGTTGTATATAAGATGGAAAAGAATATGTATGTGAATATGCCAATAGAATGTTTATATAAGATGTGAAAAATGGATATCCTTAGACAAAAAAATTTATGTTGTTAAAATATGTCTTGAAAAATTTGCTCTTAAGCTTATACATCTACCCCATTTTGTTATTAAAATTTATTGTACTAGGTTCTTAACCTTTAAAGAAAAGGATCATGGTAGGAAGGATGGAAGAGGTAAACATGTATGATGGTAGGCTTATTTTAACCAGTTGAATTACACTACACAATACATTAAAGGGAAAAAGAATTCTGTTGCAAACTGGTTGAGTAGGAATCCTGCTACTACTTGAATCCATCAACCATATCCTTGTTTCAATTTAACAAGGATTTATAATTAAAAAAAAATAGATCTTAATTTATTGATCCAAGAACAAATTCTAAGAGAAGGCCTTCATCCTAGATATCTATGATTTTCTCACAATGCTTCCTCATATTTGTAGATGTCAGGAGATGCACACGTAGCAGTCGATCGACACCAACAAGGATTAATCACTATTCATCACCTAAATAGTGAATTGTTTATGAGACAATTCTATAATATGATCAGAAGACCTAATTAGACATTGTGCATCAAAATTTTGACAAAACATCATGAATATCTTTATAGATGGATAGGTCATTTTGGTCAACATCTCATCCATGAATAGGAATAACATTGTCAGGACACTGTAATCCATACCATGATTTGTTGAAAGCTTGAGTGAGAATACTACTTTTACATCACCCCATGACATGAAGATAATGATGAAGGTATTGGAATACACAACATGTGTTTCAGTTAAGATGCTTATTCTATCCAATTAGTAATGACGATCTTTTAATTGAAGTAGAATCCTTGTTGGATCTAGCTCCACTAATGTCAGAATCATCATCATATGGATTCAACCACATCTCTCTTTAAGATATGATGTGTACATAAAGTAGAATATTATTAGTTTTAATGTAGATGAACAGTAGATACCGCCAAAGTAAATATTCTTGGTAGGACCTTGCTCTCTACTATAAATAAGTTTTTTTAGTTCATTTTATTCATTCAAAGTTAGAGTTTGGGTCTTAGAAGTCTAGAGTCTTAAGATAAAAGTTTGTAAGAAGAAAGACATATGTTTTCCTCTAGTGCTTAGTACAATACTGAGGATCAAAATTCTTCTTATAATCTTTTTAAATTATTTGAATCCATGTTTAAGTTAATATCAAAGCCATATCCATTTGGCCATCAGCCTCTGTCATTATTTCTATAGACAAAAGTCTAGGCCCTTAAATGCCAATCTTTTAAAGTTTATCCTATAAAATAGATTTCTTCTTAAACATAGTCTAAAGGGTTACATTATCCTTATCAAGTCCTGAAGTAATCCATTCATTTCTATTAACTATATTGTGAGGTAAATATGCAAAGTTAACTTATGATAATTTATTCATAAAAAAAATAGTGAAAGGCCTTTTTTCAATTTATTAAAATAATTCTCTTTTAAATTGAAAATATGGTCGATATTATGAAATTGTTGAAATAAAATAGAAGATCCAAGGGATAGTTTAAGGCATAAAATTTTGAGGTTTTGCTTCTTAACTAATCCCCAAATATATTTGATTTTAACCCTTTATTGTGAACTAGAAGTCCCCATAAGTTTGAGAAGTATTCTTAAAATATGCTTAATAGAGGATGAGGATGATTTCATAAGGGAATAACAATAAACTAGGAATCCCTCCATCAATTGACAAATATACCTTATTTTTTTCATAGCAAAAGGAATTACCAATTAAGGATCCACATTTTCCTTTTAAATTATAAATATGTGACATCTAATGTTTTGTGGCAATTTTTCATAACAAAAGGAATTACAAATTAAGATTAAGGATCCACATTTTCCTTGAAAATTATAAATATGTGACTTCCAATGTTTTGTGGTAAAACTACACGTTAGATCCTCCACATTATAAAGATACTTTCCTAGAAAGAAGATGCCTAGGATGTTGTGCTTGACTTGAAAAATAGTTACTCATAAAACGTGACTTATTGTGAACAACTTCATGATTTTAGCACCTCCTTTAAATGTAGGTAAGTAGAGTTTTTCTCATTCCATTAAGGCAGTCAATTTTATTAGACTCTCTACATCATTATAAAGGAAAAATTCAAGATTATTTATATATAATATTTTGAAATTAATTAATTAATTAATCTATTTTTTTAGCGTTAAGTTTAAACTATTAATAAAACGTAATTTTATTATGATATAATAAAATTTTATTAAAAACTTATATTATATTTTAATGTAAATTTTACTAATTTTTTGATTGTATATTCATAGAATCAAATACTAATTAGTATGCAAAGGGATTTCATTAATTGATAGATATAAACAACTATTGTCCTTATCAACTGAACTACAATTTTTTTAGTTAAATATAAAATTTATTTCTCATACTTTATGTTTCTCCCATAAAATGAGAAATAATAGTCCTTCAAACCCTAGAATTACATTGGGTAATTATAAAATAAAAAATTAAAAATAAAAATAAAAAAGTAAATTTGCATTGAAGTGAAATTTATATGGGCTTTCCCCTATTCTACTGGCACTAACTAATCACCGACGTCTCACTTCCCTTAACCATTATAAAGCAATTCAAATCAACGTCTTGATCAACTCATGAGTGGACTTGACAAATTACTCGACTGAGAGTGAACAATTATTAAACTAAAAGTTAATTTGATTGAGAAAGAACAACTATTACGTTTAAAGTTCTGCAGATTGTCAAACCTGGAGAGGAAAAAGTCAGATTTGGCATGATGTTTCGTACATTTGCTATTATGAGATTTTATGCCGACCAAGCTACATTCATTCTGCCTGGATAACACTACAGTAAGTGTTAGTTTGACAACATTACCTATCTTGAGCGTGCCCATTCAACAACTCCTTTAAAGTAAATTAATACTCTCCACTTTGCAGTAGATATTTTACACAGGTACATTATTATTAGAAGTAAGAGTAAAATATTTGCGGATAAAAGGAATTTTCACTTGGAATTAACGGAAGTTCGAGAATTCTTTTTTTTATTAGAGTATCTTCTTCATCCACCTTCCCGACAAAAAAAAAATTAATCAATAAGAAAATAAAGAAGCTGAAAAAAATAATAATAATAATTTAGTTTGCCCTTTGCAATCTTGGATTGATCTCACACAAAAAGAGCGGGGTTTCCTGGGGCATACATTCCGTCGGGAAATAATATTTTGGTGTCTGTTGATGTTCTTTTAAGTAGTTAATATTTTTATATCATACTCCTTTTAAACAGGGGATGTATTATATTTCGTTTAATAAAATATATAGTATAATTTAAATTATCAAAATTTAATTGCCTATTGCTTGGTTTAGTAAAATATATCTGAACAGATGGGAATATATTGTTCATTTGTTATTATAAAATTTTATGTGATTTCAGACTGAACATCTCAAATTAATGTTGCTGCTTGTGGCTTTGTATTTAATATCTCAATTTAGGAAAAAAAGAAAAAGAGGAAACCCTCCAATCCGATATATTAAAAGAGCAGAAAAAATATATTGCAGTGAAAAAATCAAAAAGCTTACACTAACAGGGTGACTAACGGACATAAAAATAGTCAGACAACACACGGTTAGCCATAAGAAAAGAGTACACAGGCTCTACACAAACATTCGAACACACTAAAAACATCAAACCACAATTCAAGAATCGACGAGCACCCAGGGGAACAGCAGATGGGACAACACCACTTGCTGCTGTGGATGGGGTTAGAGAGGTCATATAAATAGCCGCCAATCCTCTAAATGTCTGTCAATCATACTTGCATTTTAAAGAAGAAAGGTAGCAAACAATATTACCATTAATGGGATAGATCACCATCGACTCATCGTAATATGAGCCTTTACCATCCTGAAGTGCCATCATTCCAAGAGATAGAGAGTGATGAGTCTCATGATGACAGCACCCCATGATTTAAACTGAAAGAAGAACCATTCAGAAATAATGGCCTCCTCAACTGGCAAACCCTTCCCATCGCATCCAAAGGACACCAACCTAAAAGCCTTTAAAAGATTATGACATAAATTCTCCAGGGGCTCAATGTGAAGCACCAAGATCTCCCACTTGTAAAAATCTACATTTATGTACCATTGTCAGCCGAGCCTATAGAAAAAGACTTAGAGCTTCCTCCAAATTAATGGCTAGTAATCCGTCCCATCACAAAGAGCTGACACTAACTGAGCCATTAGGCCTCCTAGAGGAGTTTGTAGCAATCAGTTGATGAAGCTTCGTTTCCATCTAGCCACCCAACGCCATATTACTGGCCCAACGATCCAAACGAGGCATCTCTCTCCAAACAGTTCCTTCATCTGCAGGAACAATTCCTTCACGTTTTACACACAACTCCATTCTGCAACACCATGATCGATGACTTTGTTAGCAAGCCAATCTACGACAACATTGGCTTCCCTATAACAGTGGAAAATCTGGAAGGAGTTAAACGAGTTAAACAGTGTATATAATATCTCAATTTAATACGAAATATTTTACTTAACGTTTTTTATAATTTCTAATGTTTATATGAACACATTATAAATTTATATGTAATATTCATTTTGAATGGAATCTGTTAAATCTTACAAAAATCACTCTAACAGCCATTTTTTACCCCACTTTTTTCTGTACCTTAAAAGTCATTGTTTCTTCAAATCAACGAAGATTCTTATATTCCTGCTAAAATGGTTATCGTCCACTTTTAAAACAAAAGCGGAACAATACAAATCTACCATTGGGTACTCCAATTTATTGGTTTCCTTGGACAGATAACGATCTTCAGATTCTTGTTAATTTATTATTGTCGAATCAACGATATCAAGAAAATGAGATGGCGAAGCCATTAAATGATTTAAAGATTTACGTTTTACCAATTTGGGAAGACAAGGAAAAGAAATGTGTGAGGATTGACAATTTGCAGTGATAAACTGAATTACGAGATCGAATTGGTTATTACTAATTTATGGTAACTCTCATTTACGAAATTAATTGGATTTGTGAGATTAAAATTTCCTCTTCTTTTGGTTTTTCTAATTGCAGAATAAAAGAACATATACTTTTTATTAATTATTTAAAAATTAATTAAATAAAAAAAATAAATATAAATAATTTAATTGTTGACCACGTTAAAATATGAACAAAATAGAATCCACCAAGAAGTAGCTCAATTATTTTTGAACTGGGTGCAGTGTTTTTTTTAATTTTGTTCCACTTTTACCTCTCAATAATATAATCAAATGTTAGTTGAAGTACGAGAATAGTTCCTGTCCATGTGTATTTTAACAAATTCGAGACTTTTTTTTTTTTTTTTTACTTCTTTTTAAATTGACAGTTTATAGTGAAAATGAATCCTACACTACTCATTACGTTGCCCATGTGGTTTGACAAAAGTCGGTACACCTTTTTAAACAAATAAATTAGTCCTATTGCCTTGGGAACATTAAGAGAAATTAATTACAAAAGAAGCCTTATAAAAATGAAAATAGTAATAAATTTATGTATATGATATATGTATGTGTTAAAAATTATATATATATATATATATATTATTGTTATTTTTTATTTTTTGGGTTGTTGAATGGGGAAGGGTTGTTTATACTTTTGAATTGAGCTTCTATCCATTCATGCAATGCTCAAATATTAATCATTTATAATTATTAATAATATTTTATATGATTTTATTTTATTTAAAGAAAAATTTTATTAGTGAAATATTAATCATTTATAATTAATAATATTTAAGATGATTTTATTTTATTTAAAGAGAATTTTTACTATTATTTACTTTTATTATTAGTTTTATATAAAATAAAGAAAATAAAAATTATAAACTAAATAAACTTAAATATATATAATTAAAATTTAAAATTAAATATAAAAGGTTATGTAATGCAAACAATTATAATGTTATAAATGAAAATTAAATCAATGCAATGTGATTGATAGATAAGTTATGAAAAGATCACACCTTGATTGTTTTATAGATATGAGTGTAATGTGAATACATTTATTTTACTTAACATGCCTATGATTTTATAGAAAATTGTACATTAATATGCTTGGTTTGTATATCTCAAACACTATTTTCGTGTTACCAACACCCAATCCACTTAGTGATTTAAGAAGTACATAAATTTTCTTATCTTTAACAATTTCATTTCATCTTTAAAATTTAAAATGCCTTTATTAATCTCTCATTTTGAGGCAAGAAATGACCATCTTACTTCTCAATCACTCATCTCAAAATGAATATGTTAAAATTAGTATATGTTACGAAAATTTATTTATTTTTTGTATATTATCATAAAATATGTATGTAATTTGAATTTGCTCATCACACACAAAAAAATGATGGTGTTATTATCTACATATATGATACCTTTTTATTTAAAAAATAAAAATAAAAACCATATCATTATAATTTTATATTAGTATCTAGTCATGCCATATTACATCATGTTAAGTTTAATTTGAAAATAGAAGAAGATATTATATCCCATGTAACAAAGGCCCTCATAGATATGTTATTTAAAGCTTTGAAAATGTATAAAATAAATATTTTTCTATATATGCATGGTAATTACTATGATAACATAGGAACCAAACAAATAATTTAATATAAATATAATAATGATAATATGTATAATGTATTTAAGTTAGGACCACACTAGTGACCAAACCTAAACTAATGACTTCAAAATTTGGTAATTGTATCCACAACAAAACTCATTGAAAATGACTACAACAAGATTATTTATAAACACGAATAGCTTAAAATACACTTAGAATAAATCAGTAATGTACCAAAAATCAATGTAATTATATAACAATGGTTAGGAAGAAGAATCACTTAAAATACACTTAGAATAAATCATTAATTTACCAAAAATCAATGTAATCATATAACAATGGTAATGTAAAATATAATTAGTATAAGAGATATAATATGCTAAAAGAAGATGTATTACTCAATGTAATTTAGATGAATTTGATAAAATATAATAGATTATATATATCATCATATAATAGTTTTATGAAATGGTAATGTCTTTAAATCTAGGACATGTTTATGGAATTGGCTCCACTAGATATTAATGCAAAATGTGAAAGTTAATATTGTATAACATATAAATCCACATAGCATTCGTTTAAAATTATAATTTTTTATATATTTATATATATATATATATATATATATGTAAACATGCAAGATGTATAAAGTAATATTTTTCTTTTAATTATTGTTAAATATTTTTTATTTTTTAAATATTTTAATATTTTTAAAATCTTCTAATTCTTTTAAATTTTTTTATTTTTACAATATTTTTGAATTTTTTAATCTTTTCAATGATCTCAAATTTTAAATTTCTATCATTTTTTTGAATTTTAAAAGTATTTAAAAGATTAGGTTTTTGCAAATCTTATTGATTTTTTTAATTTTACCTATGTTTATATGTTTCTATCTTTTATGATTAATATATTAATTATTTAAGTAGCATGCATGATAAAAAAAATGTGATAAAGTGCATAAATCAATATTTTTATTTTAACTATTGTTCAATATTTTTTATTTTCTCAAATATTTCAATATTTTTAAAATTTTCTAATTTTTTAAAATTTCTATATTTTTATAATATTTTTTATTTTGGTATCTTTTTAATAATTTCAAATTTTAAATTTTTATATTTTTTTAGAATTTTAAATTCTTTTAGAAGTTTTTAAATTATTAAATTTTTACAAATATTATTGAATTTTTTAATTTTAACTATATTTATATGTTTTTAATTTTATGATTAATATATTAATTATTTAATTAACATGCATGATAAACATAATGTGATAAATTGCATTAACATTACCCCAATATCATAATCCATATAATAATGAAAGATAAACATACAATATATGTTCCAGAGTTTACAATAAAATTGAAATGGCATGACATGCCATTTAGCCAACCATGTGGAAAAGTGAATTATTAATTAAATATTTATATATAGGGATGAGTTCATCCCCTCGTCAAGAAAATGCTCAAAGAAAGCTGTACATAGGATTCATAACTATCACATGTTAATGTAGTGTATAAATATTTGAGATTGAAGTAAAAAATATGTATTTAAAACTTTTAAATAGTACGATATATGGTATATTACCTTTAATTTTATATATATATATATATATATATATATATATATATATATATATATATATATATAAATAAATAAATAAATAAAAGTAAACATTGTATATGAAAATTAAGTTATATTTATTAAAATAATAGTGATAATATTATAGAAGACAAATTTAATGAAATAAGGTAGTGAATGTAAGTAATTAAGAAATAAATGCAAGTTACATATTTGTATTGGAAAATTATATTAAAATCATATTCAAATAAATTTATTATATGTCAATAAGAAAAATGTAAAGGTAAAATGAAGAAAAATATATAAAAACATGTAATTAATAAAAATAATTTGTGAGTATAATACTTTTATGTACAAATATATGAGTTTATAAGAAATTATTATTTATTTTTATTACTTGTATATATATAATAAAATTGAAATTAGCACAAGAAAGTGTACAATTGTAAGGGAAATAAAACTAGCAAGGCTCTGAAAATATACTATTGAGAAAGGAGTATTGTAGTAATCTATAACATTTTTCAAAAAAATGAATACAATGACAAATTCACTCAATAAGTATGATATAATAATTAAGAGGGCTAGTGTAACTGATAGGAATGGTTCCAACAATCTAGTAGCCAAGCTAATAAAATAAAACTAGAAACACGTAATAAGTGGTTACAAAAATGTTAATGTAAATATAAATTATAGACCATATGATATATATAAAATTAAAAAATACAATCAAATTCAAGGAAAAAACTTAAATCATAATTATATATTTTTAGATGGTAATGATCAAATTAAAATTATATATATATATATATGTGTTTATAAGTTTTAAATATAAAAGTATTATATATTTAAATTAAATACATTACAGATTAATATGTCTCATCCAATTGCCAACAATGAAGTATAGAGGATACTCTCAACTAGTCTATTTGATCATTTTAAGGGCAAATTAATTTTCTCTTTATATCAATCATTCATTGACTTTTGTCATGCTTTTCACAACATCAAGTCTAAGATTATAGGTGCAATTAAGCTCACATTTACATCACATGCTTCAACACCGAATACTTTTATAAATATCAAGGAAAAAATGATGTTTAAAGCAAAGGATAATGATATTTATTTATTTATGTAAATCAAGGAATGAGACAAAAATTGACATAGTTTCACAAGCTCAAAATAAATATACATTTGCAACCATTAAGCGAGGTATATCATTCAAAAGGTTACCTAATACATCAAGTAAAGTGTTAAGGAACTTTTGGAATGTAATTTATAGTATTTACCTAAATCATTTTGAAACGATCGAAATCTATTATCACATAAATAAAATAATCTTAATTAATTTTTAGTTTATAAATAAAAATATTTTCACTTAACAAATAATCGTTTTATATTATTTCATAAAATAAAAGATCTAATTTATAATAACAATATATTATGAGATGTTTATACATATAAAATAAATAAATTTTATACAGGTCATAATAAACATTTCAAAAATATTTATAAATTCATTTCCAAATCATAGTGTTTCAAATCAAGACAATGTGCATATAAAATCAAATACAAAACTTGATCATGAACTTGTTAACATAATTGATATGGTATTATGTTATAAAAATGATCTAAATAATATAACATTATATAAGTTTTTTATAACTATTAATTAATTAAATAATAGTTTTTATGCATGAAATGCTTTTTTTTGATAATCACCTTTTAATTAAATATGTTTTTGTGATATATTATAATTCTAAAATCAATCTTATCTGAATGTTAATATTATCCTTTTAATAATATTATCACATTGAAAATTCACTCATAAATAATTATATGATGTAATCACAACTACATAATTATGAATAAGTATACACCAAGGGGCCATAATTGACATTTAAATGTGTTTAGTTATATATTATACCATATTCACGATCTTACAACATATTGCTTAGAAATCCTTGTCTAAATGAACACAAGGTAATAACTTCAATTACACATAATTTTATTAATGTTTTTTCTACGAATAAAATTCGCAGTATTCTTGGATCACCTTATGAAAGGCTCATTGATCAACAAACTACTACACGTCGTAAGGTGAAGATAATTTATATCAATAAAATACTTACGATTCCTCCAAAAATAGTGTTATTAGCCACCATCGATATTTGTGAAAAATTAGTCACCTTATATTTAGTGAGCCTCTAATGCACCGAATCCTATATTTACACGCACGAGATATGTTTGACCTCAACATCCATATCGTAAGGTTTACTTGTGACCAAGTCAAGGCTGAGCATTATGAAACAAAATATTCTCGCACCATTTTCGGTAACGCCTATACAGATTCATGAAACAAAAAAAAAAAATCACTTTGAAGACAATGATATTATTACATATATAATGCAAATGCATTTGATACATCAATTACTGCTTCTTATTCCGCTAGGTCAATCAAGGCATTGACACCACTAAAAGGAATCTCAACTACATGTATCGATGAATTTCCTATGCATACAGATTTTAAGCACCTGTTTTAATATACACTTCTATGCTTATGTTTATACACTTCCAGGAATTCTATGCTTATGTTTATACACATGTTGTATTTGGTTTGAATTAAGTTTAAAACTAAAAAAACATTGATAAGATACAACACCACAAAATTTATTTGATGATGAAATTTGTACCATAGTATCGTAGGTAATCCTTACAAAACAAACTTCTAACACTTGTTTATTTGACCTTGGATTTTTATTTTTACATAAAATAGGTATATACATGCTATAGTAAAATAATTTAATCATATAGAATTTAATTATAGAAATAAAATGGTAGTGTTTTTTTAAAGGATTTTTAAGAACAAAAAATTTGTAAAATTTTGTTGAATATTAAAAAGTACATTTCGAATTCTTGACAAATTGAAAGGAAACAATTTTCACTAAAAAGGTGAATTGTAAGCATCACTTGACCACAAAATTTAAGTTCTTCAATATAGACACTCTAGATAGTGTCTAGACCTTGTGGACGGTGTCCAAGTATTGGGTATGTTGTCCAAACCTTGTGGATGGTGTCGAGGCCCTGTGGATGGGATCCAGACCCTCCAAATGGTGTCTAGACCTTGTGGACAATGTCCAAACCCTGCATATGATGTCCAGACCCTGTGGATGATAGACTACATGCTGTGGATGCTAGACATCACACTCTAGACGCTCATTTGAAAAAAAAAAAAAAAGAAGGTAATCATAGATATATTTTATCATAATAATTATTGCATACTTTGATTCCTTTCTAAAAATTAGACAATTTGAAAAACACAATAACCTCGATTTGACTCCATATGCAAATGTTACACTTGTTTGAAGTTTTGGCCATAGTCCCACAGCTTCTAGATGGCATAAAAAACATCAAACAGGCATAAATTTTGCATATAAAATCGGATGGAGATGATTTTCTTTTTGAAATTGTCTAATTTTTAAAGAGGAATCCAAATATGCAATAATTATTAGGATAAAATATATCTATAATGACCTTTTTTTTTCATTTTCCAAATGATTATCAAGACTATATAGACTAATGTTCAAAGTATGTAGTCTAGCATGAGTAGATAGGCATATATGGTATGTCACTTATATTTTCAAAATAGATCAAAATGTCCTTTTAGGCCATGATGATTTATACTCATAATTATATAATTAGTTTTAAACATTAGACAAGTTAGCCTATAAATCTAATTTACAACCCAAAAATTTAGGTGACTCAATGCTCTTTACTGGTCGAAAAAAATTACCAAAAAAAATTAGGAATATGTAATATTCATGAATTAGTGAATATTTTCCAATAAAAAATATATAAAATATAACTTGCTTAGAGAAAGAGATATTGTAGCCACTCCTTATTCAATATTTTTGAACTGATCTTTAGCTATATAGACATACTATTAATTAGAATGGGTAATCCTTATAATCTCTTATTTATACTTCCTCTCAAAAAGGTATTATTTAAGGTAAAATAGGATACATTGACCATTAACACTACTTTCTCTAGTGAAGGACACATACTTGAAATGTAAACACACCAAAATAGCCACACAAAATAGTGTGTCTAACCTTACCCAATACCAATTTGATCCACAAAATCGTTTATTTAAACCACTTTAGTCTTCCTTAAAATACATCATCCACTCTTATCTGAACAAGTGGTTGGTAATTTATACTTTTACACTAGTTGACTTCAATAAAACAAAAATATGAATTGATGGAAATTAAAGGCATAAAATACTAAACTATATTTTTTAAGCAAAGATAAGAAAACATAAGAGAAAATAATTATTTGTCCTAGAGGAAACTAATGTGGGAAATTTTCCATTGGGGTGAGAAAATTGCACTCCCTTTTGCACTATGTCATTAAAAATTATGTAAAAGATACAACAAAAAGTTGGCCTTGATGAATAGATATTCACTACTCCTTATTGAAAGATTCTACAATTATTTTCACCTTTCAATCACGTCTCAAAATGTACCAACATTGTTATTAAGATAGGAAACAGTTACAACCATTCAATTTTTATTAATCTTCATTGCAGAGATATCATTTTTTAATGTAAACTTCCAGTCTTGAAATTATTAAAGAAGTTACACAATTATCACGTATAATTAAAGAGTTATGAAACCATTTGGCTAGTTTCATAGAATACACTTGATAAATAGTGGTAATTCCAATACTTTTAGCCAACCCTTTATTTTTTAAAGTTGAAATAACCTACCTTCATGAACATGGAGAATTATGCATCACCCCCACACAGACTTTATCATTGTAATATATCTAAATTAATGCTTTTTACATGAAATGTTTTTTATAAGTTCCTTAACCATATGAATAAAAAAAATATAGGTATATTGTAGATGCATAGTATAATGGATCCATAATTGGATCATATATCCATAAAAGATCAACTAGGAATATGTGGATAGGGTTTCATAATTTAACATTTGTTGAAAAATTCGTACTATCTTCAAAAGTCGATAAAAGGAGGGAACCTTTTAAACTAGAAAAGATCAATATGAATATTTTATTTTATGAAGATCTTTTAGAGGTTTTGGAATGGGAGGAACATTTTCCATCTAGTGCAATATAAAATTTATTCAATGGATTATGGCATGCACTTTTAAATTTGCATCAATGGGTCTCCTATCCTTTCAACAATCTAATATAAGGTAAGATAGATATTATGTCATGTGCTAAAGGCATTTTTATTGTTATTTTTAAATCAAAGGAAGACACAGATAGAATCATCATTGAATATTATTAGTATTGGGATAAATATATTATTATGGCTAAGAAATGGCATTGCACTTTCAACCTCTTACTAATTTTTTTAATTCTAAACCAATCTAGATATTATTAACCTATTTGCCTCTCAACTTTTGGAATTTTTCATTGCTTCAGGTTACTACGAACATGTTTTGATTTCCTATTGATGTAGACCTCAAAATAGATTAAATAAAACATACAACCTATGCTATGATGTCTTTTAAGCTATACATATCTAAATATCTCCCTTCATATGTTGAAGTATAACTTAGGGATTGAAAATGGTTGTAAACTCTTGGCTATAAAGGTTTACCCTTAAGATGTCATAGATGTTTTGAAACCAAACATTTCATTAACAACTATCCATACAATATAAAAATGTAAGGAAATATTTTGTTGAAGGATGATAATCCCAAATTTATAATAAATAGATAAAATAAGGAAATTGTGAGTGAATTTGATTGTGAAGCTCCAAAATTGGTCCTAAAAACACATGTGGAATTATTTGCTCCATCTAAGGAGGTTTTGGTCAAGGATTTTGAAAATAAATCTAAATGTAAATATATAAAAGGTTTAAAATATCAGAATCCATTACATTCCAATGTTGAATCTAAAGTTTTGTTATCCATGATTCATTTGTTGAATCATAAACTAGATGATTCTCTTGAACATTCCATTGTAATTTTGCCTTATTTAGGGGTAAGAGGAGAATGAACGATGGTAGCATAAGGAAATGAAAAGGTAAGAAGGATTTAATGACTCTGAATGTTATCCTTAGACTATGAAATGAAAATGGTTTTTAAGGGTTTTATTTATTTCTTTGTGTAGTTTATTTTAGCAACAATTCTCATGTTTTTGTTATTGTTGTAATGTTGGGTAGAGTTTTTATCTTTATTATAGGTACTATTGTATTATCTAGTTTTGTTGATGATGATTATTTTATTATTTTAAATGATAGGGTCCCTTTGTAAAACCCATAATTACTAATAATAATAAAAAAGCTAAAGGAGACATAAGCCATGTCAGTGTCAAAGTTACTCCTTTCTAATGCTCAAATCATAAAGGACCCAACTATGTAGCATAGAAGACAGAGAGGGACACGATTCATCAATTTAATGAATTATGGGTGATCATCACTAGTAGTGTGACCCATGAGATGATGAGGAGGTGAAGTATGATAAGTCTAATGTCAAATCCCTAATGTTGATTACACCCAGCATCACTGATGGCATTAGACCACATATTTAAGATGTGTCAACATCAAAGGAGGCTTAGGACATTATATCGATTACCTATGAGCTAAATAAGCAAATAAATATCTTCCCTCTCTAGTTTAAGATGCATACATTCAATATGAAGTATCGTGATAAAATTGAGATGTTCTTCTATTGGATGGCATAACTTCACACAAAACTAGTTGCAATGGTGAAAATATTAAAGAGAATATGTTAACCCTAATCACTATGAGAGATCTTCATTTTCAGTTTAGGACATTATTCATAACAATAAAAATTACATAGTAATCCATGGTTTTTTATGTCTTGGTTAACATGGTCCAACAAGAAGAAGTCATATAGTTAATACAAGATAAGTTTGAGGAGAGAGCATTGATTTCCATGAAGCATGTATCATCAACATCAATATAAGTCTTAGAGAACAAAAAGGTAGTGTCATATTTTTCATACTAATGCTCATGACACTGATCACTATTCATCTAATTCCTTTATTTAAGGCTCATGCTATCGATATGATTCCATGTAATCAAAACTACATCCTCATCATAGATTATAGAAACAATAAGGAGATGTAGTAGTTAGAAAACAACTAGAATAAGATTATGAATCTGAGTAAGATCTACTAAAAGAATCAAATTGTGGTGCACATAAGAATGTAGTTCTTGTCTCCAAAATCTTGTCACCAATGACCAATGTTTGGTTAATTGACTCAGGCACCAGAAAGAATATGATAGGATGTAAGTATCTCTTTGATTCACTAACTAAGTAACCAACTTGAGATTTGGTTTAGATCATAGATGATAAGGAGTATATTGTAGAAGGAATTGGGATTGTCACCATTTCTCTCAGGATGAGAAGCGACACTATCACAAAGGTGTTTTATGTCATTATCTTGATAATAAATCCCTTGCCTATAATTCATCTCTTGAACCATAACTTGAAGGTGGGTTTCCTAATCAACAATGACACCAAATATTGTTTTAGCTCATAGGAAGCAAATATAATTATTAGATATTTTATAATGGATCATTTATTTTCATTGGATGTAATTTTAACTAATGTTGTTACTTTCTTTGCCTCTATTGAAGAATCTCATGACCTCTATAATTATCAATATAGGTACCTTTCTACTAGCTCCATGTACCATCTCAGCTTTAACTCAATGGTATGTGGTCTTCCTCAACTTTCCCATTCATTTCCCATATGCCTTGAATGCCTTGAAATAAAACAACATAGGGTTACACTCTAATTAAGTTCCTATCATGCCAAGGATTGTATTGATGTAGTGCATGCTAATATGTGTAGACCCCAACCTGTTAATTTTTAAGGATTCAATTACTTCAAATTATTTGTTGATGATTTATCTCTAAGGAATTGGGTGTTCTTTCTAAATAATAAAAATGATGCCTTTACTCATTTTAAGGTATTTCAACATCTTTTTGTGACATAGTCTGGTATGCCTCTTCATCTCCTCCACTCAGATCAAGGGGTAATTCACATCAAATGAGTTCTCAACATTCTTGAAGAAACATATCATCAAAAAACACTTGACTTCTCCCTATACACCACAACAGAATGGAATTTGAGAGTGATGAAATAGTTTCATCCTAGAGATGACTCATTACATGCTTTACACTGAAACGTTTGAGGTACTATTCTAGGTTGAAGTAGTCAAGACAATCATTTATCCTCTCAATAGGTCACCTACAAAGATATTTTAGAAAAAGACATCATAAAAGGTATGTATTGGTCATAAACCTTCGATGTCCCATATAAGAATATTTATTTGTATATCATATATATATAATTCCTAGAGAAAAAGATGAATTAGATCAAACCAAAGACACTACAATGCATCATATTTGGGTATAACACTAGGCCAAAACATATCATCTCATGGATCTAGAGACATGGAATATTTATGAAAATTCATGACATTGTTTATGATGAGTCATCATTTGACTTATTGACACATAAAGAGGACTAAAAACCAACTTTATTGAATAATTTGATTCCACACCAAAATAATGAGCATGATGAATTTGTAAACATGAAGATGAGCTTAAAATAGAATTGATCATTGATCGTGGAAATTTGGAAGAGAATTAATCATCAAAATAAAAGTATCATCAACATTTAAAATGGGTATAAATAACCATCAAGGAATCAAACATCAACTCTACTGCATATACTTGATCAGGAACTCACATAAGAAAATAAGTGATAAATGAGGTTAATATCAGATTGATGAGTTAGGTTGTTAACAACATCAAACCAAAGATAGTTAAATAATAATTATGTCAACCCCAGTGGATGAAGGACTTTGGATGTTGAACAAGATTCTATGAAAAAAATAGAATGTGGGTACTTGTCAATCCACCTATAGGAAAGAAACCCATTAGATGCAAGTGGATTTTTAAAATTAAATACAAGGCAAATAGACCCATCAAAAAATATAGAGACTGAATAATTACAAAGGGTTATGCTTATAAATAAGTAATTGATTATGAGGAGAACTTTTCACCCACTACAAAGATCAAAACCATCATATTTTTTGTGCAATGATACCAAAAAAATGATGGAAAATTTAGTAAGACATTAAAAGTGATTTCCTAAATGGTGATATCATGGAAGATGAGTACATGAACCATCTAGAAGGATTTATTGATGAAAAAAATCCATAAAAGGTATTCCATCTAATCAGGTCACTTTGCAGACTTAATAAGGTACCAAGGGCATTGTACATTAAGATAGATGATCATCTATTATAGCATGGATTAACTCTTATCCCCTTAGATTCAATTTTTTATATCAAGAAGGTAGGACAAATATTTTAATTTTCTTTTTGCTATGTGGATGATCTTGTGATCATAAGAATCTTAGATGATCTCATTGAAGAATTGAATAATGACTTGAGTAAATAATTTGACATGACAGAGTTTGGGATATATCATTATTATATTGGCTTGGTGATATGTAAAAATATGTATCACATTTTTGTCTAATAGATTAAATATGCAAAAAAAATACTTTATAAATACAACATGATAGATTTTAAACTTATGTCAAATATGATCGATAAAGGTTTACTATTATCTATATTTTAGGATTCAACTTGAGTAGTTGGAACTCACTATACGAAACTTCTTAGGAGTATCATTTACTTGACATACACTAGACCATATATATGATTTACTCTTATCTATTTTATAGGATTCATATTAAAGACAAAAAGGTGTCACTGGTTTGCAACAATGTGGGTTTTAAGATATGTTCAAGGTATAATATACTATGGTCTAGAATACAATAATAACTCACATTTTTTGTTTAAGGATCATATAGAATCGGACAATCTTGGATTTTTTGATGATAAAAAATCAACTAAAGGATATGTCTTTCATCTCAGATCTGGACTAATTTTTTGGATTATTAAGAAACAATCTACACATTCTCTCTCATACATAGAGGTAGAATATCATGTCACCTGAGGATCTATGTGAAACAATATTTTTATACATTGTATTCTATCTTATATGGAAATTCCTAAAGATCGACCACCAATCCTTTTCTATGAAAATCAAGGTGTATTAAAACTTGTCAAGAATCAAGTGTTTCATGAAATAAATAAACACATTGAGGTACAATGGCATTAAATTTGAGAGCATTTCCTTAACCACCATGTTCATTTCCATTACTACCCAACAAATTTAAAAATATAATAAATACTCATTAATTCACTTGACAAGGTGAAATTTGATCTGTGTGAGTGGTATATTTGTAAAAGTAATGTAATAAAGGGTGGATGTTATCTTAATTTTAAGTATTACATTGTTAAATAATATAGACTAATCTGTAATTATCTAGTTAAGAGTTATAGTTAGTAATTGTTAGATAGTTCCTTAACATAATATGATTGTATATGTACATAGGCTCTGTTAATGAAAAATTATCAAATCTTTTGCTTTCTTCATTTTTATCTTTATTGAAGGCACTATTATATTATCTAGTTTTGTTGACCATGCCTATTTGATTATTTTAAAGGATAGGGCTCCTTTGTAAGACCCAAATTTACTGACAATAATAAAAATGTAGTACCTTATAAGAATTTTCAAAACCTCATTCCTATCAATTTCCTTATAAATATGAATCATGTTAATTCCTAATTTTTTAAATGCATACTCCCATCACTCCCATGAATCATACTTTGGTTTTGATCTAGAATAATATGTCATTGTATTCATCTCTCTTTTTGGACATAACACAAGAAATAATTACTTTAAAGGTTTTAAACCATTCATGTGGAAATCTAGATGACAGACCAGGTGGATGAAAAGTAACAACAATTGATGGAACCTAGTTGCCTAGAGGGAAGTTGCTTGAGTGTGTTCTACCTCTAGATAACCTACCTAGTTATTTTAGATATAGATGGCAAGGTTTGAAAAAGTACATATGCAACCAACTTCTAGGAGGTGTTGATCAAATAAATTGTAAACAGTCATAAATAAGGTAGAGTTACATCTAAGGGGGAATAAAAACTATTTTATAGAGGTAGCCCAACCAATACCTTAGCCCAAATATTTCAACTCAACATTGAAGAATATAATTCAATATCCTTAAAAACCCTTTGTTTCCTCTGGAAAATAGGATTCAAATACATTACTTATTAATGAATAATGGTCCTCAATATGGGGCATCATCTACTGGTTCAACAATGTCATGCCAAAATGTTTAGACCTTCATGCTTAAATTTAAGATTAATGCCAACCCATCCTATAAAATAAACTAAATTTATACCCAAGTAAAGGTTTATTCATTGTTATCTTTCATCTTATCTCAAAGAAAGAGATTATTCAATCCCATTTTGGATTTTGGATTAACATATGTTGTTTATGAAACCATTATTTTGAAGTTTCAATCCACTTAACAAATACTTATATTTTGGGCCTACCTATGCCCACTTACCATACCTCCCTCTTCAATTCTAGTTCAAACTATATTTTAATTAAATAGATAATACCCTAGGTGAATTTTAAAAGACAAATAATGCTACTACCATGTTCTCCCTCACCACAATTTCTAAAATCTCTATTAACATCAATACATCAAAGAATCTCCATGATAACACTAGTTTTTTATGGAGGAGTAGTCATGTACACAATCCATTGATTATGAGGGGATAAAATTTCATTCTCGCTAATGTTTCAATACTTGTCATTTGATTACATGGTGTTTAGTATTCTCAACAAAAGAAAAGCAAAATAAACATGGTTTAAGGATTCCCTTCATGATATTCAATGGTGTTAGGAGAATTTAATTTTGAGAGTAAAGCTATAAAAAGAGGATGTTGCCTCTATAATAAGTGATGAAAATGCTATCCCTATGTGTTTGACATATGACAGTTTGAGATAAATTAACACTATGGTGGAAGAATCTAAGGAGGAACCTATAAGTTTTCAGCTAGGAACCATCTTTCCTAAATGAAAATATAAAGGTTTTCAACCCATTATCTCATTATAAGTTTCCACTTCCTTCATTTCATATTTCGGAAAGGGGATTATCAAAGTGGATGAAATTATATTTGGATCAAAAGAATGCATAGGTTTGTGATAGGTACGATTCAAGAATGTACACATCATAATAGATTCAAGAAAATGAAATCACATTATGATAATATTATATAAACAAGATAAGATACAAAACCAATCTTCCATAAAATAATATCTCACCAAGAGAGATGTATAAATATGATTGCATGAATAAGTCCCCTAAGAAAGGCAGTCAGAGATCCAATAATATAAGTGTAACTCCCATACCCAAAATAGTTGATCAAGGGAGTTACTTCATATTTATATTTTCAAAATGTAACTCCAAGTACACCTAAACAAGATTATCCATGAAAGTAGAAAAAATACAAGAGAGGAAAAAACCTAATAAAATCCCATTCTCTAACACCCCTACCCCATAATAATAATTGAGTTTGGTAGTGTAAAAAAATGGGTCCCAACAACTAGGAATGATAAGTAACCAATACAAATGAATCTCCCATAAAGTAGAGAAAATGAGAAAACCCATAAAAACAACTCCGCCTCAAAAGGGAGACATAAAATAAGTGAAGAGGCTAAAATTTGACCTTGAAGATGATGTTATTGTTGATGTGGAGCACACCCCAAGAAGAATCCTTAGATGAATAAACTTACTCCCAATGAAGGGTTTGGTAAAGATATCTACAACCTACTCTAAAGATTGGAAAAATCTCGAGTTGATGACCTAAACATGAATAAGCTCCCAAATAAAATGTATGTGAATCTCAATGTGTTTCATTTGTTGGTGCTAAAATAGATTCTTGAATATCTGAGTGGTAATCTAGTTATCATAATAGATGATGGTGTGATCCTTGAAAGGAATTCCAAACTTATATAGAATCCCATGGAGTCAAATAGCCTTAGTAGGTGCATTAACAACTCTTATGTACTTTTCCTCTATGGATGATATAGAAATATCATTTTTATTCTTGATTGATAACCTGATAAGACCTGAACCTAAGTAGAATTTATAACATGGAGTAGACTTGTGATTATTTGTATTAGTATCCTAATTTAAATTTGTAATACCAACCAGGTCAACCTCTATGTTAAATTGGTACTAAATCTTAAATCTATAGAGCCCTAAATTTAGTGTAGTATTTTCTTAGCTTCTTTTCATTGTAGCTCATGAGGCTCTTACATGAATCATGAAATAATTCCTATTGTATATGAAATATTAGGCCAAGTATAATTCATATAAATGAGACTACCAATAAGTTGTCGATATCGAGTGGCATCAACCAAAGGTGTAGAAGAGTCAACCTCAAGTTTGACTACTTATAGAAATGGAGTTGAAGATAGATTAAAATAAGCCATTTGAAATTGAGTCAGAATGTTGAGATCATACTTGGTTTATGAAAGTGAAATCTCTGAATTGGATAATTAAATCTCAGTGCTAAAGAAGTAATGTAGAAGAACCAAGTCAGTCATGTCAAATATGTTCTATAGATCTATATTATCCAACATAATAGATGATAAGGAACTCCTGGTGATCAAAACATCATCAAGGTAAATGACTAATATTAGTAAAGAATCATACTACTGTAATAAGTATACATTGGGGTCTGAATGATAACTAGTGAAACATGAATTAAGGAGGAAGGAATCCATATTTACGTAACAATTGATGGTTTTATTAGAGGCCGTAGATGGATTTCCTAAGTCTACAAACTTAGGATGATTCTTAAACAAACCCAAGTGGATGATCAAAGTATATCTACTCTTTAAGGTCTCCATGAATAAAGGAACACTTCACATCTATATATTTCACATCCCAATTATATGTTGCAACTATAGCTAGTGCGAGTCAGATCGAATTCATCTTTAAAATAGGTGAAAAGGTATATGAGTAGTCAATGTTGGCTACCTATGAAAACCCATTGGAAACCAATGATGCATTATACTTATCGGCTGACCCATCTTCTACAAACTTGGTTTAATATATCTACCTACATTGAACAATATTCCTTTCCTTAGGAAGTCAAATCAAATCCTAAGTGTGATTATTGATAAAGGAAGAAAATTATTATTCTATAACACTATCCCACTCAGGTATGCTAGAGACTCTTTAAATATATAGGAATTAGAATTCAAAGTAAAGAAATCATGTGGACCACTCTTATAATCACCCTGATTATGGTTTTCATCTACTAGATCCCCAACTGAAGTTTGTACACTTTTAAGTGTCTTCCTAGCCCAAAGGGTCCCAAATGTAGGTGAGTCAAGCAATGAGTCCTTATTCTATAAAACATGACTAGAAGTGGATGTAGAAGACCCCTGATCACTACCATCACTGCCAAAACTATAAAAATAATAAGAAGATCGTAGATTAGAGACCTACTCATGTTTATCTGAATTAAAATAAGAATCATCAATTCTAAGTGAATCTAATGAAAGATAATAAGTGTCAAGTGTTGAGTCTTTGGGACTGTCTTGATATTGAACACTTATCTTTATGAACAAGTCATTTGTGGTTGGATGTATAAGGTAGTACCCCTTGACACTATCTTGATAATGTACAAAGATGCAAGGATTAAATTGAGGTTCCATAGATTTATGTACCTTGTTTGGTATGTGTGCCATAGTTAGAGATATAAAAACCCTAAGGTGCTCAACATCATCTTTCCTTCCATGCCAAAATTCAAAGGTTGTAACACTTTTCGAAGCTTTGTGAGGAACCTCATTCTGAATATAACAAGTATAATTAATGTTTTCAACCAAATACTAAGGTACCAAGGATTTAGAGTGAATCATATAACTACCCATCTCTTTCAAGGAATTTATATTTCCATTCTACAACTCCATTTTGTGAATAATTGTAGGTAGTTATCTGGTGTAAATCAATCCCCTATATGGTGTAGAATCATTCAAATGTATTTCCAACATATTCACCTCCATTTTTAGTTAGAATAACCTTGATATATTTCTTAGATTATTTCTTAAAAGAGCCTTAATTTATCAAAAATATTCAAACACTTTAGACTTTTGCCTAAGAAATTAGACCCATGTATATTTCAATAAATAATCATTCAAAGTGATAATGTAATTATCCCTTGAAAAAGATAGATTGGAAAAGGCCCAGATACATAACTATGTACTAACTCTAATGCTTGTGATGGCCTCTGATCTTTGATTTTGTCAAATTTTTCTTTGGAATTCTTTCCAATAGAGAAACCCTCACAAAGTTCCTTATAGAATTGGACTCGTGGTAAGCTTATGATCATGTAATTTTTCTAATTTGTTCATGGCAATGGTAGTTAAGGTTGCCAAACTTCTCATGCCAAAATTTTCTAATGCCATTTGATTGAGTCCTCAATCTTGTCAAAGAATAATCAGGTGTAAAATGTGAGAAGGTGTATAACCTAGCTTGGTGATCTTCCCTACCCACTTCCACTATATATTCATTATATAACTCCTTAATGATAATTGAATCTATTAAAAACTCAACCCTAATGCCTTTGCTGATATGAGTTATTTGATACACTAATATGAGTTTGGTTGAAAGATAAGGGACACATAGAACATTATTAAATGTTTCTCCTTCCATTTTAGTAGGCCCTCTCAATGTAATGGGTAAATAATTATCATCATCCAAACTGATAGAAGACATGATACAAGTATCTAAATCAAAAAAATCATCTATTGAAAATCCCATGTGGTGAGAAGTACCCAAATTAATAACTCATGAAGATTTTGAAGCTTCAACTACTACAATAGCCTTACCCTTTTCATTCTCTTTCCCCTTGCCTTTTTCCTTAGTAGAATCTTGGTTAGATGATTTTTTCTTAATAGATGTAGTATGACATATGTTGTTATTCTCTAAAATATGAATTAGGTGATCTATTTTCTTCATCATGCACCTATTTTCATCAAGCCCATTTTTTTTACAATATGCACACTTAACCTTCTTTTTTTTAGGTTTTCCATTAGAAGAGGAGGCTTCAAAATTGGTTCTGGTAGAGGTCAATTCTTTCTTCATCTCTTGATCCTTATTATTATTCTTCTTTTGATTATTTTAATTCTTTTATTTTCCATTTCCAAAAATTAGGACTTGAGGTTTTGATGACTTCAATGTGCCCATCTAGGTGAAAGTTTATTGCTCTTTGGTTAAATCAACAATGAAAAAATATAAATAAGGCATTTTCCATGTAGTTCCCAAAGCACTTTTAGTGGCATGGAAATTATAGAAAAAGATTAAATAGTTAGGACCTAGGTTATCTTATATAAACCCTTACTCTTTAGAAAGTTTGTCATCTTGATTTTCCATTTGTGATAGTTAAAGGGAGATAGTGGGTTGATTGAACATGAATCCATTAGTATATAAATGAGTTGTACTAGTAGTGTAATTCAAATTTGATGCATAAATGAATTTGCATGTAAAACCCAAAGAGTAACCCAAAAAGCATAGTACACCCCCCTAATCTATGAAATGGTGAACCCCTCCACCCCAAATGTTTCGAATGCATGCTCAAAATACGTCAAACTCAATTGATAGTGCATCTTAAGTAATTACTAAATGAGTTAAAAGATGAGATTTTGCAAACAAAAGATGACATTACACTTTGCTGATAATGCATCTCAGGAAGTAAGTATAATATGATCAATTGAAAAAATGAATAACACATTCTCTCTAAATATTTAATACAATATATTATTTTATAAAAAATAATAAAAAAATATCCACTATTAATGTTAAACTTGACCAATCCTCTCATGCATTACTTGTGCATTAAAATAAAGTAGCCTATTTGACATTTTTTTAAATCAACTTATTAAAAAATAATTTAACATGTTAAAATACATTAGAGAAAACTTAAATAGACTTAACTTGTTTTAGAAGAAACTTTCAAGCCTTTAAAATTAAAAGAGTATTTTGTGATGCTTCTTAACTAACTCATGCATTGGTAGAGGCTACATGGAATGGTAGTTTTGATTGGTTGGAAATGATAGTAGTCTCAATAGATGAAAAGGTTATATATACGTGCCATGAGTAAGAAATGCCAAACTAGGGTCGACCACAAAAACTAATTGAAAATCAACAGAAGTTGATATTGAATAGAGGAGACCAAAACTAAAGTTATATGGGACCATGGTTATTTTTTGTATGAAAATGTACTAAGGCAGACAAAACATGCAGTCACAAAGAACCTACAAAAACTATGGTAATGGATAACAATGAACTAGTTCTAAAAAAATGAATCCAACAAAGTGAAAAAAATTATAAAATGGATTGTGAAAATTAAACTTTATTTACAAATAATAAATCTCATGATTTGAAATGAAACTAATAGAAATAAAAAATCAGATAATTAAATACCAGAGTGGCTCTGATGCAATATCAAAGTGGAGGACAAGATCTCTTGATCAAACTAATGCACAAATTTGCGATAGGCATGGGTCAATCATGTACACAACATAATAGCTTAAATAAAATGAAATAACATACATAGTAATATTACACCAAAAATATAAGATACAAAACCAATATTCCATAAAACTATAACTCTACCAAGAGAGATGTACAAATAGGATTACATGAGCAACTCCCCCAAAAACGCAGTTGGAGAACTAATAATAGAAGAGTAACTCTCATACCCAAAATAGATGATCAAGGGAGTTAATTCCTATTTATCTAGTCAAAATGTAACTCCAAGTACACCTAATCAAGCTTATCCACAAAATTATGAAATATCCAAGTGAGGGAAAAAATACCAAAATAAATAAATATCTAAAAAAGGAAAACCCCTTTATAAAAGGGATAAGAAGGTGTGTATGGTAGTGAAAAAAATTAATTTATGATGCCCTTAACCTATAGTGTGCTTAGGAATATGTGTGTCTAACTTACGGCTTACATACATTTATATTATTTTATTTTATTTCTCAATTTTCTAAGTATGAATGACATACATAAAAACCATGGATAAACATAATATGTATATGAGGTAGTGTATAGTCTGTTATCATCATATTATGAATTCTACTCTTATTAAATTGTTGTGGATGTTTCCCACTCAAAGTGCATTAGTTATATTTATCAATCATTTTTCTCTTCTATCAATAATTGTGTGGATATATTATCTCTGATCTCATTTATATGATATATTATTATATTATGTCATAATATAGGCAATTTCAATACAAGTTGTATCATATCTTTAATTTGGGTAAGTTCCTATGGTGATATTTTTTATATCTAGTTTTGTGCACCTCTTTTGAGTTGAAGGATAAAAAAAATAACTTGCGATCCTAGAAGAATTTAATTTTTTCATCACTACGATATTGTCAAAAGTGATTTTTTGAAAAAAATATAGTTAAAAAAAAGAATGGGAATTTTGTAACCATGTGAAAATTAGCAATCTTCAGATTCATTTATAAGAGACAATTGCAATGTGGTACTCCCTCGATATAATTTTTCAGGATAAATGTTTTCACCCTTGTAAACATTAGTAATAATTGGTTTCATATTGATACATGATTTTAAGGAGTGAAATCCTCCTAGGGTTTATGCATGCCTGGTCTTAATAGTCATGGACATGAGAAAGGTAAATAAAGCCTTGAAAATAATTGGTAGGATGACATGGAATCTATAAATTTTGATTCATGTATTTTGGAGGTGGGTTAACAATTTCAATTATAATTACATAGCACGGTATGGAAATATGATCTTGATGTGGTGAAATTAGACATCACGGGGATGTTAGGGGATCTTGATGGCTTATGAGATCAATTCCATTAAATAAATGGGTAATTTTTCAAAATTTTATCTTGTCCATTATAAAATAAACCTCAACTATTATAGAGTTCTTCTCCTTCTCCAAATAATCATAATGCTAGTCTTGTTCATAATCCCATTTTGCCAAAAGCGAACCTACATAAATTTGATGTTAGAGATCCACTCACATGGATCACTAAAATTGTAAATTTATCATATATATGTTAGATTACATGTTCATAAAAGGTGGTCATGGCCTCTTTGTATCTATAACCTAAGTGGTCCATTTGATATTGATGGTTATGTGCTCAAAATAAAAGAAGTGTCTCTTGGTTTCCTAGTTTATAATTTCTTAAAAGTTGAAGCTCCACTACAACAATAATGTCTTAGAAAAATACTCTAGCTAGCTATCCAAACTATACCAAATAAGTATTTTAAATTATTATATTATTAATTTAAAAAATTTTGCTTACATTTCATAGACATCACTAAGCAAAATATTGCTGACTTATTTTAATGTGGCCTCAAGGACATCATCTAATTAGAATTTTTCATGTTTAGTCCCAAATTAATATTTGAGTCCATCCCAAGGGCACTCATGGTAGAGTAAAAATATATACTCAAATGAAGACCTTTCACTAATGTCCATGAGATCACTTTCTTGGTATCATCATTTCCTTAGCCTATGTGATTAACCCCTCAATAAATTAAAAATCATGAAAAAGGTTTATGTTTTGGTTGTGATATAAAATGGAGTAAATGACATTGCTATGATGAAAATAAATTTTTTTACATAGGTGTCAATGAAATTGATGAATACTTAGGTCCAATTTTGGATGAAATCAATAATTAATATGAATATTCTCAACCTATTATTTCCTATCATGCACTTTATGATATTAGTACTCCTCAAACTCTTAAGGTGGTGTATTTCTTTAATAAACATAATGTGACTATGTTGATTGACTTTGGTAGTACACAAAAATTCATAAATAGTAACTTGACTATTTTTTTTTTTAACTATTTAATTTAGATAGCTCCATATAGGTCATGATTATAAATTTTAGTAGCATTAACTATTTTATAAAATTGCATAGTATTAAGCTTGCTATGGGAGACTAAATGTGAAATTCTCATATGGTTTTTATTCTTATGAGAGGGGATAGCATTATTTGAGGATTTTAATGGATCACCAATTTGGGAGCTATTGAGATGAATTTATAGTAACTATTCAAGTGATTCCATTCAAAATTCATGAGATTTGAACTATGTGGATTATGGGATAAATTTTCACATCTAGTTAGTTCCCATGAGATGATAAATATTTTCTAGAAAATATTTTGAAGAATTTATGTCACACTTTTTTTCCATAAAAGTTAACCCAACCAAGTATTATACACATATTATTTTATAAAAGGTTTTGGATGAACATTTGGTTGTTTTTGGTGACATGCCAAAAGGACTTCCACCAAACTCAGTTCATGACATGCCATTAAACTACTTCCCAGATGTACACCACCAACATTACAACATAAATGTATCCATATGCCCAGAAGAATGAAATAAAAAATATTTTATAAGTGACATTGGATAAAATAATCATCCAATACAACTAAACTGAATATGCATCCCCAATGGTCATGGTGTATGAGAAGGATGTATGTTAGATAATGTGTCTAGACTACAAAGAACTAAACAAGTACACCATCAAATATAAGTTTACTATTATAGTAATTGATGATTTTATATGTGAATAAAGTGGTTTTTTTTTACTTTACCAAGTTATATCTTCACTCTCGGTATCATCATATTTGAATCCAAAAAGAGGACATACCTAAAAAAACTTTCAGAAGTCATGAAAGACATTACAATTTTATTTTCATATCTTTTGGCCTCATAAATGAAAAATTTACATTTAAGTGTTTGATGAATAATAGTTTAAAGTAATTTTTTATAAATACCCATTCACATCTAGTGGAATGATACAACTACTAAGGAGTTTGAATAGTTGAAAATTGCTACGTACACCACTCTAATTTTTAACACTCTTGAATTTTAAAAAACTTTTGTTGTGGAATGTGATGCATCATGATATGGTATGGGTGTTGTACTCATGCAATAAGTTAGACCACTGACATATGAGATTTAAAAACATAAAGGTAAAAATAGGCTCAATCCAATCTATGAGAATCTATGATGGATATTTTTCATGAAATCAAATAATGGAGACCATATCTGATGAGTCATCACTTTCAGGTAAAGATTGATCATGATATCCTCAAATATTTTTTGGAAAAATTGTATTATAAATAAAAATGAAAATGGGTAACTAAAATTTTAGCCTTTGATTTTGAAATAGTATATAAAAAATGAAAATACAATGAGGTGATAGATGCACTATTCCAGAGGGATGAATCAATTACAACATTATTATGCTTAATGATTATTTGGCAAGTAGATTAGCTAGAGGAAGTAAGATAGAAATGTGAGAATGATATTACTACCCACTATTTGATTCAAAATATTTATCAATGTTATAGGGGATTTTTAAAAATTACATAGAAGGGGAACACATTATGGTATAAAAATATATTATACACATGTAAACATTATGTCCTCAAACATAAAATCTTTCATTAACTTCATACATATCCATTGAGAGGTCATTCAGGGTTTTTGAAAACATATTATAGAATCAATTAATATTTATTTTGGGAAGGAATCAATGAGGGTGTCTAGAAACATGTGGCTAAATTCATGATATGTGAATAAAACAAAGGTGAAACTATTAAGACCCTAGGTATTTTACATCATTTATCCATCCTTAGTTAGAATTAGGATGAGGTTTCCATGGATTTCATTACTTTGTTATCATGATTTAAAGGTAAAAATTTTATCATCTTAGTTGTGAATTGACTCACCAAGTATGCTAATTTTGATTCCATATCATAGCTATTTGTTGCTAGTATAGTAGTATCTACTTTTCTAATTATAGTTTAGAAATTGAATGGTAATCCAAAGATAATTGTAAGTAACCAAGAACCCATATTTACAATTAATTATTGGACTAAATTATTTGAATGTTTTTGAACCCAGTTAGCTCATAGCTCATCCTATCATCCTAAATATGATGCACAAATAGAGATATTCAAAAATGTTTATAATGTTATATTCCTTATTTTTTTTTCAAATTACAAGACAAATGGGTCATTATCTTCCACTTATTGAATGGTGGTATAACACTTCTTCAAAAATATCTCCCTTTATGATATTATATGGATTTCACCTCTAATTTATCATTTCATCCTTGATGTTACATTTCATGGTTTGATTTTCCAAGGAATAAATTCACCATAAATAGAAGGTACTAGTCTATTTTCAAGATAACTTAGCAATTACAAAAAATAGAATGAAGTAAAAAGTGGAATAACTCTGTAGTGAGACACATTTTGACATATGTTATTGGGTCTTTGTGCATTTGAATCCATATAAACATATGCATCTAAATAAATAGAAAAATGATAACAAGTTCTCCCATAAGTATTATGGCCCTTATCATATCTTACAAATAACTCATAGTGTGGCCTACAAGATAGAATTAAATATGTCCCTCGCATACATCTAGTATTCCATGTATCTTGACTAAAGAAGGTACTTAGATACAATGTTTCCACTCAGACTGAGTTACCTAAATTTTATGAACAATTCTGAGTCATTTTGGATCCTGGAGAGATCCTTCACATGCACACTAGTCAATTATGGACCATATTAATTAATGAGTATTTGATCAAATATAATATTTTGCATTCTGAATTTGAAACATGGGAGAATTAATATTTCATTTAATAATATCCTAGTTTGATTCAACTTCAAGGATAATGTTTTTATTAAGGAGAGGGGCATCATATGCCTTTGATCTATAGTGTTTCTAGGGATATGTGTGTTCATCTTCTAGTTTGTATACCTTCATATTATCTTAATTCATTTCTTTATGTTCATAGTATGGTTATCCTATAGAATAACCGTAGATAAGGAGAGTTCATATAGGAGGTAGTGGTTAGTCTTGTATAATCATATTATGAATTCTTCTCCTATTACATTTTTGTGGAGGTTGCCCCCTTGAAATGGTTTATTTATATTTATCAAGCATTTGTATCTTATGTCAATTATTATGTATATATATTATATTTATTCTCATTTATACAATATATTATTCTAATGTGCAAACATATATGTAATTTAATTGAAAATATGGATCTACACTTATTATACAACATGATATATTATTCTATTGCAGTAATTATTCCACAAAAACATCGCTATAAAAACTTGCCTAGATCGATGCTCTAATTTTATGTGCTGATGAATATGATTTATTAGTGGATATGGGTTTATGGATATGATGACATGTGGAACACATCCATCTTTGTTACTTATATGGGTCAATTATATTATCATACATGAGTAAGATGTGGAATTTGTATATTGTGTAATGGTCGACCTACATTGGGATTATGAGGTTACCCATCCTTTGTTAGTTAATTAGAATTATATATAAAGGAGATGTATACCATTTTAAATCAATAAATCAAGTGTTGACTCTTCTATTTGGTACAAGTATATTTGTGTTATCCCCTCAAAGTGGCATTGTAGAGTTACTCCTTCATAAAGGAGTATTGTATGGTGTTTTCCTACTGTAAGGGTATTATTATATTTATGTATATATTGAATATTTATCGATCTTGACCCACAGATATATATTATGTTATTTCAATATAAATTACGTTATACATATTAAAATTATTTCAAGAGTGGATAATAATAAGTGGTATTAGAGCATCAATTTGGGAAAATATTATGGGTGAAACACCAAGCTTGGAGAATCATTTATATCTTTCAATTTTTTGTGAATTTTTATACAATTATTTTTGGAGTTGAGTAATATTTCAAGGAATTAAAAAAAAAATTGAGGTCTTATGATCAATTTTGGGGGATTTATTTATATTTCAGAGTTTTTACTAAATTTGTCATATCAATCATAATTTAAGGAATTACTTTGTGAAATTTTTACATATTTAGTATCAATATACAATAAATATACATTCAATATTTTTTATTTTTTACATGTTTTATGGGATTTATCATGATTTAATGGTTTTTCATAGATTCAATCTACAAGTCATAAATTTCATATTTTTTTCACCAAAATTGTAATATCATAGATGGAAGATAAAATAATTTAATGTATATCATGATAGATGGTGATGGTTAGATTCTTTAGGTACAATCAATATTAATGTGAAGAATAAGTTCATGAAGTTTTCTTACAATAAAAGGAAGGTTAATTTATAAGATATCATACTTGGTAATACATAAAGAACAATCAAGGTAGAGCATGAAGAAGACATTGAAGTAAGTGAGGAGTAGGAGGAAGATTTAGATGAAAACATAGATAAATAAATAGTACATGTAGAGAAGAACATTTCATATACACAAGAAATAAAGGAACAACAAAATGAAATGGTGGAAGAGGTAAAATAAAATGTTGATAAGGTTAAATTATTATTAAAAAAATGAGGTATATTGAAACCCACATCATCATGAGAGGAAATAATCACGGAGCCTTATCAAGGAGTGTCATAACAATAGTAAATTTAGATATACAATAAATAAATAAAAAATCATGATGGATACATAGGAAATTAGTGGGTCAATCAATATGTCTATGCATGGAAGAAAAATAATATGTACAATGGTTAGGAATGGAATCAGAGTAGAAGAGTTCCATATGAAACATGGAATCAGTGTGGAAATAACTATGATTATGAATGGAAGAATAAATGATATGGTCATGAATAGAATCAATGTAACACAATGAAATATCATACATGGAATCAAATGATGAATAATTATACATGGACACCAATACAATATAGTAATGATCATCAATGGAATAAAATTATCGAAATATAAATTGAAAACAATATTGGATAGCTATCACATATAGGTGGTCATATGATTGATCTTAGAGATAAGTGTGATGTTCTTTGAATTGCACTCATTATTTAGTTTCTTATTATGTTTTGGGGATGAAACTTTTCAAGGAGATATGGAAAACTATGTACCTAGAATATGATATATTAATGTATATGGTTTGATATATATGATAACATGTGGCACACATCCACCTTAGTTATTTATTTATGTCTAGTGTATTAGGATATATGAGTATCTTGTGGAATAAGTACAATGGGTAATGGTCATCCTACGCTATGATTAGGAAACAACCCATCCTTTGTTAGTTAATTATATGTCTATACAAAAGATATGGATATCATTTTAAATCAATCAATCATGCAGGTGTTGAGTCTTCTATTTGGTATAATGATATTTTAGGTTGTCCCCTCGATGTGGAATTATATAGTTATTCCTTCCTAAAAGAGTATTGAATGGTGATGTCATACCATAAGGGTACTATTTTATTTATTCATATATTAGATATTTAGGCATATTGGCCCCCTAATATATATTGTGTTGTGATGATACATTTTATATTAAACATATTCCAATTACTATAAGTATAGATCATAACAAGTTGGATCATATCATCAGTTTAGGAAAATATTGTGGGCAAAACACTAAGTTTTTAGAATCACTTATATCTTGAAATATCTTGTATTTTTTTGAACAAATTGTTTTCTGGTGTTGGATAATATTTCAAGTCATAATTTAAATATCGAGGTCCTATGATCAACTTTCAAGGAGTTATTTTAGTGATTGCAATGAATTCATCAAATCTACTAAAATTTAAGGAATTTTTATGTCAATATTTTATAGATTTGGTATAAATATACAATAAATAAATAAATAATAAAAATATAATAATTTTGGCACAAGTTTTGTGAGAGTTATTGTGATTTTATGATTTTCCTTATATTCACATTATAGGATAGAAATTCTTGAATTATTTTCATACAATTTTCACTAAATTTTTAATATCATAGATGGAAGATAGAATAAGTTCATGTATATCATGATAGATGGTGATGGTTAGTGACTTTTTTAACAATCAATATTAATGTGCAAAATAACTTCATGAAGTTTTGCTTCAAAAAAGGGAAGGTTAATTTACAAGATATCAAAGTTGGAAAGGCTTAGAGAACAATAAACATAGATCATGAAGATGAGAGGGAAGCATGTGAAAAACAACATGAGAATGATTCAAATGAAGGTATAAATGAATAAATAGTGAAAGTACATAACACTTTGTATACTCAAGAGACAAGGGAACCAGAAAATGAAATGGTAGAAGAGGTAAAACAAAAGGTTGATAAGGACAAAGCATCAAAAAATGTTAAGGTGTATTGACACCCACATGATAATGAGATACAATAATATTGAATTCATGTATAGGAGTGTCATAACAAAAATCATTTTGGGTATACAATAAATTAGAGCACCAATCATGATGGATACCCAAGAAATCAATAGATCAATCACTCTGGATATGCATAGAAGCAAAAGAAAAATACTAAGGTTATGTATGGAATCAGAGTAGCATAATGGAAAATGCAACATAGAATTAGTGGGGAAATCACTATGACTAAACATTCAATAGTAAATTATATGGTTATGCATGAAATCAGAGTAACACAATGGAATATGGTACATGGAATGAAAGTAGGAATAATTATGCATGAACACCATGTTGGTTTAGTAAATATCATAAATGTCATCAAAATATAAAAATATAATTTTGAAACAAGGTTGGAGAGCTATCACCTTCCAATATAACATGCAGGTGGTTGGATGATCAATCTTGGAGACAAGTACGAAATGATTTTAAATTCACTCATAATTGAATTTTTTTCTTATGTGTTGGGGATGAAACATGTCAAGGAGGGAAGCAATGATATGTACCCAAGAATATATATATATATATATGTATATATATATATGTATATATATATATATATATATATATATATATATATATATGTATGTATATATATATATATATGTATATATATATATGTATATATATATATATATATATATATGTATATATATATATGTATATATATATGTATATGTATATGTATATATATATATATATATATATATATATATATATATATATATATATATATATATATACATATATATATATATATATATATATATATATATATATATATATATATATATATATATATATATATATGGGTTTATGGATATTCCAACTTGTGGCACACATCACCCTTAGTTAGTTATATGGGTACAATATACTGGGATACATTAGTACCCTTTTGAATTAATACATTAGGTAATGGTTGACCTACATTGGGATCAGGTGGTTACCCATCCCTTGTTAGTTAATTAGAGGTCTATATAAGGGGAAAATATCATTATAAATAAATAAATTAAGTGTTGAGTATTCTATATGGTACAAGGATATTGGAGGTTGTCCCCTCAAAGTGGCATTATAGAGTTATTTATTTGCAAACTAGTATTACATGCCGTTGCCATACTACTAGTGTATTATTCTATTTTTGCATATATTGAATATTTGGGAATCTTAGCCAACCAATATATATTATGTTATGTTGATATACATTATATTATACATATTCGAATTAGTATAAGTGTGGATCATAACAAGTGGTATTAGAGAATTGATTTGGGCAAATATTGTGGAAGAAAACCTAATTTGGATAATTTATTATATGTTTCAATCTATTGGGAATTTTTATACAATCTTTTTTGGTGTTGAATAATATTTCAAGGAAATTATAGTCAAAAATTAGATGTATTATGACTAATTTTGAGTTATTTAATTTTATTTTACGGTTCTAATAAATTCATCATATCTTCCAATATTTAAATAAGTTTTCTATGATCTTTTTACAAAATTAGAACTAACATGAAAGAAAAGATACAATCATAATTTTTAAATTTTTGACATGCTTTACAAGATTTATCACAATTTTATGATATTTCATAGATTGAGTCTATGTGTCATAAATCTAAAAATTATTCAAAAACTTTTCACTGAATTTCTAATATCACATATGGAAGATAAAATAAGTTCATGGATATCAAAATAGATGGTGAAGGTTAGATACTTGGGGAACAATCAATATAAATGTGTATAAGAAGTTCATGAAGTTTGGTTACAAGAAAAGGAACGTACTTTATAGAATATTATAGTTTGAAAGGCACATACAAAAATCAAGGTAAAACATGACGATGAGATTGAAGCAGGTGAATACGAGCATGAGTAATATTTAGATGAAGACATAGATGAATAAATAGTATAAGTAGAGAATAATACTTCATCTAGTTAAGAGACAAGGGAAACACCAAATTAAATGATGGAATAGGTAAAAGAAAAGGTTGATAAGGTCAAATTATCATAGAAAATTAAGGAATGTCAACACCCATGTCATCATGAGAGGGAATAATTATGGAGTCATGTTGATGAGTGTCATTGTAACAATTACTTTGGCTATATAGGAAATCAGAGTACCAACGATGAAGGATATATAAGGAATGTATCGAGTAATCCCTATGGCTATGAAATGAAGTTAAAGAATAATAATTAAGTTTTTGTATGTATTATAGTAGACCAATGTAATATGGAACATGGAATCAATGTGGAAATCACTATCACTATGCGTGGAATTAGAGTAATGTAGTCGAATATGTTACATAGAATCAAAGGAAGAATAATTTTGCATGGAAACCAAGGTGGTACATTTATAATTACGAATGGAATTAAGGTATCAAAATAGAGTTTAAAAATAAGGTTAGAGAACTATCACCTACCAAGATCATACATGGGTGGTTGGTGATCAAGCTTAGAGACAAGTGTGAAATGATTTGAAGTGTACTCGTTACTTAGTATTTTAATATGTTTTGTGGATTGAACATATAAAAGAGGGAAGGAATTATATGTATACATGGATATGATATATTAATGTATATAGATTGAAGAGGGTGCTGAAATGTGGCACACACTCACCTTAGCTGTTGTGTTGATATACATTACATTCTACATATTCCAATTATTATAAGTGTAGCCTAAGAAGGATCCTGCCATAACCAATATTACCCTACATTCTCATAAAGGAGAGTGAGGGTGGATCTTAGTTGAACTTGACTAAACAAAAGTAAGAGGAAGAGATTGCATCTTTTTGGTAAGTTTTTCATATCTTTTTGGGTTATGCATTCTAGGTGATCTTTTCCATAATAGTTATGGATTATTTGTCATGTTTTCTTTGCCAATGTTGTTGGGTTGTTGTAAATTTTTCTTGGTTATTTTCACTTGTATATCTAGATTTTATGTGAAACTATTTATGTAAAAGTTAATAGAAATTAGATGGATTTTTGGAGGATTGTTTGTTATTTCTTATTTGTTTTTTAATACCTATAATTTTTGGTGATTGGGTAACATGTTTGTTGGTTCAGTGTTGTGTTCTTTGGATTGTTGTAAGAGGCATTATATTTGAGCTTAAATTATTTATGATTTTATTCATTATTCAAGGCTATCACTCCTTTTTTAAAATGATCTTTTACCATATCAAATTAAAAAAATTAAGAAGGAAAAAAATGGTGTACCCTACTATGTGGAAACTTCCATTTTTATTTACGTTGTCCCAAATAAAACATTTAACCACCCTTTCTAATTTTTCATATGAGGATTTTAACATATTATTATTATTATTATTATTATTATTATTATTATTATTATTATTATTATTATTATTATGTTAGATAATCAATGAGTTTATTTCCATTTTTTATTATAGATTATGGTTTAGATATATATCTAAATCTATATGACCTTGGTTTATGCACAATAACATACCATATGATTCTACCCCATGGACTATACAAGGGTTTATAAACTCTATATAGATAGAATCCATTTTTCTATATTATATTATCTATATTTCATGATGATGGATATTGTGTTGTAATACATAATCTAAGATATACGTTTTTCATCTTGTTTTTATGTATATTGTGTGATGGTGTATACTAAACTATATTATGTTATTTGATTGTCTTCACTACATATAGATTTATTTAGTGTTGTAATTGCATATATACATTATTTACTATGATTTTTTTTACCTCTTAAACACTATGTACATCATCTATCTATGAGGATTTCTTGTAATTGTATAAACTTTGTGAACCAATCCTATATTGGTATTGTTGTATGTTTATGTGCCTGCACAAGATACACATTGTGGATGTTGTAAAATCGTGAATGGGTTGTATTATAAACTCATATATTTATGTATATATACATATTATTCTGAGGCCATACTTATATGACATTCATTTCGTAATACATCATCAATGAGAAGCCACATGAGATCAAGTAAATCCAACCCCAATTAATTATGTAAAGGTTAATTTTTCATAACCAATGTTAGCTATGAGTAAGATATATAAATGTTTCAAAAAATAATGACATAATAATTGGAATATTTTGGATAATAATCAAATGGAGACACCACCAAATTTCTAAATCTTGGCCCATTGTCATATGAGAGTGTAGACCATGGTTCTAACTAGCAGAAAATGGATAAATATATTTGGTAGAATTTATTGAGATTATTTTTAATAAAATTATCAAACCTTGAATTTATTTTATTCAATAATTAATAAAATATTAGTTCAAATAAATTTCAAAGTATAAATTTTTGTAGGCAACTCCTTTTAAGGTGACATTTTTTAAAAGTGTGTATTTTTTAGCTCTTTGCATTGTTGTTATTTCATATTAATGGTTAAGAGGTACAAAGTAATTTATACCCTTGTAAAATTATATATGAAATAAATATAGATTTTAAATTATATACTCAATAAAAAGTTTCAAACCTATACAATCTGGTTAGGGGTTATTTAATGTATGGGTTATAGGTCTTCTTGTGTTCACAATCATTTGTCTTGTTTATGAATATTCTTTAAGAGTTATTTAACTAATTTTTAGTTAAAACTGAGACACTTGAGTATTTTTAAAATTATCCTCACATTCATAATAATGATATACAACTTAAACATAGATCTTTGTAATTCATTATATGAATCTTTCCCCAAACATTGTAAAATCAAACTAATTACTAGACCCCTCCTCTATGCCTACAATTTTTTTGATTAAACATATAACTTGTTACTAGGATTATTTCCTTAAAAATTTAGATTTGATAAGCTCCTTAATTTTATATATATGTTTAAAATCTTCACAAATATAATCTTGAACAAGATAACAATGAAACCTAGTTTTAGGCCTATGTCTCACTATAGGTTTGTACTCTTATAAAAATGATTTTTTATTCAAATATGGGTTAAATAAATATTTTAGAGGAATTTTCACACTTAATTATTATATATACTATAATAATCCTGACATTTCTCTTTTTAATGAAAAATTTTCCCAGGATTTATAAAATAGGGTTTTAAACCTTAAAACCTCAAGGCTTATAGACTAAGATTCATTGATATCTATCCATACAAAGTTATTAAATATATTAAATAACCTCTAAAACACTTTGAATGTCATCTATGGACCTTATAAAAATCTTTAGATGATTTGGTTTCTTCATTCAATAATTGGTTATTTTTTGTGTGTTCTTAAACATTATTTTAGACCTATTTACATGTTTGTAGACACACAATCCCCTATATCTATTTCTCTAGATAGTTTAAAACCTTGTAATAACTTTTAGATATTAAATGGACTCATTAACCATAGAATTATAAAAATTTAGTGAATTTTAATGGTTCTTATAGAATTTATTCATGTTATAGAATTATAGAATGTGCAATAAGAACCTAAATACTTCTTAACATAGGACCAAACATTTTTAAACATCTTAAACCCTTCAATTTTATTATAAATAATTCAAATTTTTTAATTTCCCATTTTGGTAGGAAAACTATAAAGACCCCTAAATAGCTTAGAATGGACATGTGAAGCCTAGTAAAGGATTGTTTTTTATGAAACATCACTCCTAGAACTCCTAAATACCCAAAATAACCTAATTGAACTATTTACAAACATGCACCTCTATCAGATTCCCAAACTTGAAAATGATCATGAGTTCTTACTCATGATTCATAAAAATTACTTATGTACCTACCACTATCAATTGTAGAGGATTTTGGTGTACTTCCTTCTTTTTCTCCTCTTCAATACTCTTATTTTATTTATTTATGTTACCCTGATAGATCCCAAGGCCTATTTATAATGGATAGTGGTTGATATATACCTCCATTTTCCTAAAATGTATATCCACCTAATTATGTTTTGGTATATTTACCTTGAAACTTGAATTATTTTTCTATAATTGTCTTCTATAAATATTTAATGAAAGGTTGAGTTTTAGAAGTTACTACTAGATTCCTTTCTTTCTTTTCTTAAATCTTGTGGGTAAGTGGACTTCCTATTAGGGTCAATTTTAAGAGGCCCTATTAGAAAACCTATTGTAAATTTTTTTACTAATCTAGGAAAATTTGATTTGTAGCTATGGTGAATCCTCTATGGGAGATGGTGAATCTATAGGTTAGATTGAATGTATAAATTAAATGGATTTAAATATTAACTACAAAAATTAAGAAATAAAAAACTTATGAAATATTAGATATTATTTCATATTTGTATTCCTCTTGACATTTTATGCAATTTAAAAAATCATTATTGCAATCTGAGTCTGTATGCAAAAGTTATGGCCTGCAGAAGTTTTTGTTTGGTTATGCCATATGACATGGATGAATTACATGAATTAATGACATGGACATATGACATAGATGTATGGCATGGATAAATGATGCAACCAAATGATAACTTCTAGAGGTTGAAAATTTTGCATATTGACTCAGATTGTGATGATTTTTTTTTTAAAATCATCTCTTTGAGAGGAATACAAATATGCAATAATATTTAAGTTTTGATAAAATTTTCTACTTTTCAAGTGTATTATTTGGCACTATCATTTGACACTATTATTTTTCACTATCATTTAACACTGTCATTTAGCACTATCATTCAACACTATCATTTTGCATTGTCATTAAATACTTTTATTCATTTTTGTCATTCAACATTGTCTTTTGATTCTTCCATTTGAAACTATCATTTGGTTCCTCTATTCATCATTATAGTTTAGTATTATGGTCTTCCAGTTATGGTTCTACTTCTTAGCTTGTTTGATATTGGGGGGTCATTGTACTATATATATATATATATATATATATATATATATATATATATATATATATATATATATGGTTAATTGAAGTATGATTTTATATATTATAGTAAAGGGTATGTGACCTAACCCTTAAAAATATTTATATCCCTAAAATTTTGGTGATTTATCATGTCTGTCGACCCTAAAAAATTTCCAAAATCAAAATCCAAAAAATGGAATATTCATGAATTAATGAATATTCACCACTAAAATTTAACATACTTCCTATAAGATTGAAAGATTATATTTATACATGTCTATAATTTTAATATTCAATCTCTCCTTAGCTTTTTTTAGTAAAACTATACATGAAGTAAATATATTAAAAAAATCAATTTTTTCATTACACCCTTGAGGCCCATTCTCATCTATGAATATGAATGCCATACAGATAAAAGTTAATAATATTTACAAGGAGTAAGTATTACATCCTAACATCGATGTTATTTATTTCCTTTCCTTTACATATGGACATTCCAATATCATGTTCCTTTCTTCAAATGCATGAGCTTGCATCTGGATTACTTCCTCCTCCTCTTCCTTCCTATAAAATTATATTTCTTATTCCACAAGTAAATTTTTTTTTCATATAGACAACTCATAATAGTTTTTACTCATATTTTTTACACCATCAATTAGAGGTTCCTTAATCAAGAACCTGTTATTATCCCTCAAGATAACCTTTTTCTCTTCAATTTCATCCTACTCATCAAATTTATATATTATTTCCTTCAATGGACATTTATTTAGGAAAATTAGTTTCTAAAATGAACTCTCTAAAATATATTTTATTTCTCATTGATGGAAACTAACTTGACAACTCATCATTCACCATGTTTACATGTTTATCTAATGAACTCTAAATTACTAAAGGTAGATCAATTACCTTAATGGTTGCAATAACTATCCTTAGTTTTTCAATCAATTTAAATCCAAATCTTTATTTCTTACTTGATAAAAATGCAATAAATCTTTATCACTCATCATCAATACCTGATTGCAAATTTCAATCATTGTAACTTCATCTCTTAATGGATTCAAAGTATGTATTTTTTCATCTTTCTCAAATTCATTGGTTTTATTTATTCTATAATATATTTATCTGTTATCAAACTACCAAGGTATACCTAATAGGAAATGGTATAAATACATGGACATAACATCAAATAAGACCTCATGTTTATAGATACCTATCTAGAACTCTACCTTGAAATGTTCATTTACTATTACCTGATATCCTTTATACAACCATGACACCTTATAAGATTTTGGATTACTTAACTTCTTCAAATTTTACTTCTCAAGCATATATAGAGATACTATATTATCAATACTATCAGTATTTATTATTATTTATTAAAACCTACTTTTGGATTTGTAGGTGATAAATAAAGATTTCCTCTATCTTTATTTTTTGCTTTCATCGATTAGTTTGAGAAATATCATATTCATCAAAAAATATTTCCTTAATTTAGGTTCATCACATGATATTTTACTCTCCTCTTATTCAATTTTCACAACTTGATTATTGTGGATTGGTTTTGGATACTTTTGGCATTCATAAGTTTTGTGGCCATATTTGTTGCATCTGAAATATTTACCCCAATAGAATTATCCACTATCTTTTGCATATGGATTTATTTTCCTATATAAATGACCTTAACCTTAATTTTGACCTTGATTTTGAGAGGTTATTTCTCCTTCATCATAAAAATTAATATATTTGTTTCCATCATGATGTCATACACCTATGACATTTCTAATTTTTCCTTTAGAAGATTGAGTTTGTTTCCTAGATAGATTTTCATATACATAGAGAGTCAACTGGTAGGCGTCTTCTATTGATCTTGGAGATACAAGGTTAATTTCATCTTGAATGCTGAATTTTAGGACATTGATGTATCTTATAACCTTTTAAATATCCACCTCTATGTGACCTATCCTAATTGTCAATTTGTCTAACTCCTCTATCTAGTATTTCACACTCATTTCCTTTTCCCTTAAATTCTAAAGTCTCTTAAACAATTGTCTATAATAATACCTTGGTATAAATTTTGACTTTAACTTGGCTACTATTTTGTCCCAAATTTTGATCATTTTAATACTTTTTATTTTTATCTCATCCTTAATTCCATCCTAGCAAATTGAAGTGTGTTATTTTAATCTTATAACAACAAATGTGATATTTTTATCATATTATACTTCCTCATACTAAAAGTAGTTATCCATTACTAATATCCAATTAATGAAATCAATAAAATTAATACTTCCATAATACATAGTAACATATAATTGAGTTACTAAACTGACCTTCAGGACTTATTCTATGAATTTATCTTCTACACTTTAATTTCATCTTGTTCTGCCACATCTCCTTGTGGTTGCTCTTCTTTATCCGTCATGTAACCTACATCAACCCATATTATCTGAGCTGATTCTATTAATTAAAAATGTTTCGTAGTGTTCATAATTTTTTTCATCAATGCCTAAGTTATTTGTTGCCTCCTTTTTCCTTGTCTAACACGTACTAATGTTCCTTAGTGTTCATAATTTTTGCCACTCTCCTTCATAGAATTCTATTTCATAACCTGTATTCCTTATCTAAACTTAAATATTATCTTATATATTTCACCTCTACAACCAATTATATTTCATTGGCTATCTGTCTCTTTAGCTCAGATCTTCTAAGCTTTGATACAAATTTTTTATAGTGGTTTTAGGTCTTCTTATGTTCATAGTAAATTTTTTTGCTTCTGAATAGAATTTAATCCTTCGTGAACTCAATTTTACTCAAAATTGATACACTTGATTATTTTTAAAATTTTACTCACATTCATAATAATTATATATAACTTAAACATAATTATTTATACTTCTTTATATCAACCTTTCCTTAGAAAAAATAAAAACAAATTTTTTACTAGACCTATCCTATAGGTGTAAAACTTTCATGAATAAACATCTAAATTGTTAAATGGATTATTTCAATAGAAATTTATTTTTAAAAGTATTAGTAACTTGTTATATATGTTTTTGACTTTTACAAATATAATCACAAACAAGAAAATAGTGGAGTCGGGTTTTAGCCTAGGTTTAACTATAGGTTTGTAATCTTCTAAAAATATTTTTTGACTCAAATATGGGTTAAATAAATATTTAAAATGAATTTTATAATGATTCAAGATTATATATACTATAATAAACTTGACGTCACTCTTCCTAATGAAAAATTTCCCAAGGATCTATAAAACATGGTTTTAGACATTAAAATCTTAGGCCTCTCATACTACATATCCATGATATATCTCCATATACAGCTATAAAATATTTTAAATCACATAAAACACAGTTTAAATTTCATCAATGACCATTATAGAATTTTCATATGATTTAGTTTCTTTGTTCTAGAATTATTCAAGTTTTTATCTTTTTAAACTCTATTTTTGACCTATTTATAGGTCTATAGACAATACCAAACTCTTTAAACTTTTTAACTCTAAAATATATTTAGAAAACACATACATATCAAAATTTATGGAATTTTAATGGTTCATTTAAATGTCATTAAAGTTTTAGTGACATAAACCCTATTTTATGGTTTAACAAACTGTATATGACCTAAGATCTCAAAGAATGTAAAATGTCACATTTTATGGATAATAAAAAAATAATATAACTTGTATTAGGACCCTTACATATTATATAAACTCTTTCAAGTGTTTTATAATCTTAACCAATGGTGAAAACATACAAATAATACTTTCTTTCTTCGACTGAGTCATCAAATACCATGTCACAATACACTATAGAAAACCATATCATCATAAAATTATGAAATAAAAATAATAATAGTCAAAGGCATGTTATCATATGTTAAAAAATTATGGTATTAAATAAAACTAATGAAAAAACCACTTTTATTTCTATTTATTTCAAACTAATATACAAAGACTTGTAGACTACAAAACACACACCTACAAAAACCATCACCTGAGCTTTTCTCTTATTTTAAATTTGTTCTTAGGCTCCTTAATTTATGGTTCAATATTTATAATATTTTAATCCTATGAATAAACACTATTTCATCTTGTTTCACATAGATAATATCTCTCAACCACCTTAGAACTCACTCAATCAAGCCTAATTTGGACTTCCACCTACAATAGATCAATATTGGTCTTAGGATAGGTTTAGACTATATAAAATATTGATAGACATATAGAATATGTGACAAGACAATAAATACCCCTTACCATAGGACCAAACCTTTTGAAACATCTTAAACCTCTCAATTTTCTTATAAATAATTCAAAATTTTAAATTCCCCATTTTGGCATGTGAGAATAAGAGAATGAAACTTTTATTGATATAAATTGATGCATACAAGCATTAATAAATACAATTATATTATAGTAATAAAACTATAACTCCCATGAAAACAAGGCAAAGCTAAATGCCATATAAGATCGATTACAAAACTGATAAGTTAATAAAACTTGTAAAAAATGTAATAAGCATTATATATTACACTAACATTCCCCCCTTTATTACATTGTTTTTACAAATGTACCCCTAAAATAGAACAAATTTCACCTTGACAAGAGACTTGGTGAGAATATCTAATACCCATGAATCCATCAGGTAGTACTCGAGCTTAATATGGTGATTCAAGACTTGTTTTTTGATGTAATGACACTAAACCTTAATGCATTTAGTTTGTTCATGAAAAATTAGATTCTCCACAAGCTTCAAAACACCTTGATTGTCATATAATATAATTAGTGGATAATCTTTAGGAATGTCCATATTAGACAAAATCTGATGTATTTACCTCATGTGACATGATAATCTACTTCTATGGATGAAAGAGAAACTACTAACTATTATTTGTTGATTCAAGAAATGGGTCTAGAACTTGGATGAAAAATGTATCTTAAAGATGATTTCCTATCATCAATAGATCCAACATAGTCTGAATCAGTGTACCCTCGAAAGAAGAACTAACTATTCTTCTTGTATTCTAGACCATATTCAAGTGTGCCTTGAACATATCTCAAAACATGTTTGGCTGTAACCTAGTGACATTTCTTCAGCTCCTGCATAAATCTAGAAAGATAGCTCATAGTAAAACATATATCTAGGCTGGTGTAGGTCAAGTAGATAAGACTCCAAACAAGCTATCTATAGAGAGTTGCATGTACTTGAGGGGAATCCTAGAAATGAGAGAGTTGTAAACCTTTCTCCATCAGTGTCGAAAGAGGTTTACAATCTAACATTCTATACTTTTTCAAGAGTGTCTTGGTGTAATTCATCTTGGAGATAAATATATGATTATATTTTTTCCATATCTCCAATCTAAGACAATAATGTAGTAGGCCCAAATTAGTCATATCAAAGGATTTAATTAGATCATTCTTTACTGCATCAACAAGATCATCTAAACTAATAGTGATCACAAGATCATCCATATACAAGACAAGATTGATAAAATTTATACCGACCTTATATATATATAAATTTGAATTAGAGGGGATACGAATGAAACCATGCTTCAATAGGTGATCATCTATTTTTATGTACCTAGCCAAGGTGGTTATTTAAGTCCATAAAGAGACTTAACTAGATGATATACGTTATGTGGATGTTTATCATTGATGAAACCTTTTATTTGGATCATGCATACTTCTTATTTTAGATCATCATTTAAGAAAGCACTCTTAATGTCCATCTATTGAAGTTTCCATCCATACTGTGCTACTAGTACACAAACAATTCTAATGGTCTTGATTTTTGTAGTGGGTGAAAAGTTCTCTTCATAATCAATGCCTACTTACTAAGCATAACCCTTTGCAAAAAGTCATGCTTTATGTTTTTTGATGGATCCATCTACCTTGTACTTTATTTTGAAGATCCATTTTTAGCCAATGGATTTATTCCCTATAAGAAGATCAATAATTTCCCACATGCCATTCTTGATGATAGCATCATATTATGCATCCATAGCTTTCTTCCACTAGGATTGACTTAAGGCCTCTTGAACTATCTTAGTTTGGTGTTGTCAACCACTAAAGTCATGAGCACAAGATTGACTTAATCTCTAAGCTATCTTCTTGTTTAAACTCCTAATGATGTGTTTGGAGGAGAGTTCAAGTGTGAGTCCTTGATTGTTGAATCTAGCCAGTTAGGATGTCATTGTGGTTGTTAATTTAATGGAGAACTGCCCTGTAGATTACCAAGATCACAAAAAAATTATCCTTCTTGTAGCTCAACTTCTTCATTCTCATCATCTAACTATGGTAAAAGTCTATGAGAGGTGGTTTGGTCTATCTCCTTGTGTTCCACTAAGTTAAATGATGACTAGTCATAGACCACATCATGACTTTCATAAACCTTCTTCATCTCAAGATCCATGAGATGGTATGATTTTGAAGTAGTATTATAACACAATAAAATACACTAGAGGGTCTTTGGTTCGATCTTATTTCTCTTCTTATTTGTAACATGCATATAAGAAATATAGCCAGATACTTGAAGATGAGAGATAGATAGTTTACAACCACTCCATACCTATTTTGATGTCTTTTCTAACAAGATATTCATTGTTTCTCTATTGAGAATATAGATATCCATATGTACTACTTTTTACCATAATTGTTCCATCAAATTTGTAATGGATAACATGCAATGAACCATCTCCATGACTGACCAATTGCATTGTTCTGCTACTCCATTTAGCTGAGACATGTAGGGAGTAGTCATGTGTTGTTTAATGCCATGTTTCTTTAGGAATGCCAAGAACTCTTTTGATGTGAATTCCCCCCTCGATTTGAGTAGAGGAGATGAAGTTTCTTCCCAAACTATGTAACAACATGCAGATAGAAGGTCTTGAAGTGTGCAAGAGCTTCACTCTTATTTTTGAGAAACAACACCCAAATCTTGTGAGAAAAGTCATCAACAAACAACTAAAAGTACCTTAATCTTTGATGGGATGCTAGCATAGGTGAACATTGATTAGTATGCACCATAAAAATTTATTACTTCGCATGTGAAGAACTCATCTCAAATGGAACTCGATGTTGTTTGCCCTCAAGACAACCATAACATATCGATAAAGAACAAAATTTGAGGAATTCCTCATACCATTACCTTTGAACTGAAATAGAAGAGAGAACCAATAGATAGATGTCCATATTGGTAGTGCCAAAGTGTAGTGGATTCTGCTATAGGGGCAGAGAGTAAAACTTCACTACTTGAAACTACATCTAAGGCAAATAATCGATCCTTCAAGAAGGATTTAGCAAGAACCTGACCTTCTCAGGAAATGAGACATGATTTGATGCCTTACTAGACTAGAAACTCTACTTTTATCTTTTGATTCAATAATTAATTGAGAGACAAGAGAATTGTTGTCAAACTAGGAACATAGAGTACCTCTGTGAGAATATATAATCTTATCCCAAGAGGAATGGTGACACATCTAATTCCTTCTATAACATACTCTTTATCATAAACAATTGAAACTTGATCTCCAGTTGGGTAAGTTGACAGTGAATCAAATAGTTCCTTACATCTCTTCATGTGTTTGCTAACACCAGAGTCTATGAGCCAAACATCGCTTACTTCTGTCAAAGTTTGGGAGATAAGTACCAGGTCAACAAGGGTTTCATATGCTATTTATTCTACTTCTTCATCATTTGATGCATTCTCCTATTGATTCTATTCTTTTACATGCCATTTCTACTTCCAATGTCAAGGACATCTCTTATATTTATTTGAATCTTCTTTACTGAAAGAGCCCACATGACTAGATTAGCCTTGAGCCAAGCTATTATACCAGCAATGATTAGTGGCATGCATGTGGGTTTTACAAATGTAACACCGCTTCTTCATCTTATCAATCTTATATTATTTTTGATGTTGTTATGGATTATTTTGAGGTCCTTTCTTGAATTTTGGACCCCATTACTTAGATATTAGGGCTTTGTCATTAAATTCTTCATGCACAGATTGTATTGCTTCCTCTTGTTGAAGAAAATTGACCAATTCTTTAGATGACACCACTAACTTTGTTATGTTTAGTGTTGTAACAAATGTACAAATCTAATATGGGAGATCTCTCAGTGTGATCAAAACTAGGATCTTGTCGTTGATCTTCTCTCCAAGCATAACAAGTTCTGCTCACAGTTTTGTAACCCAACATAAGAACTCTTCAACATTTTCACCTGATTTCATATTGAGTGTATTAAGAAGAAATTATAAATACAAATTTTTTTTCTAGTTATTCAGATTATATATTATGGATATAATGTCCAATGCCTCCTTTGATGTCTATACATCATGAACATACGGTTGTACTTCATCAGCAATATTGAGAGTTATCAGCATGAGCACTTTTGCATCTGACTTATTGAACTTATTTTACTCATCTTAGCGAATAGGATGGGGCACTATTCCAGTGATGATGCCCCATAATTCTTCAAATTCAATAATCATTCACATCTTCATCTTCTAGGTGGCAAAATTTGGCCCTTTCAAGAGCTGGGCATTTGACAAAAGCAACTTGGGTGCAAACATTTTTGTGTGTGTTTTCTTACTTTATTTTTGTAATAAAATTACAATAAAAATAGGATATGGAGCTTTAAAGTTTCAAAATTTTTGTATTTCTATTTATTTACAAAGAAATATACCTTTTTAAAACGTTTTGCACTATTGTCATCAACAATGGTATGTCACAAAAAGATAGGCTCGATATGCTCATTTAGTCAAACATGAACACTTGTTGTGTTACTATTCTTCACATTCATCATTTGAATCATAGAATTCTTCAAGATTTTTACCAATATTTTGAGCTTGGCACTTCATGTCAAACAAAAAACAATAGAGGAGGCACTGGCATACTAGTTGATCAAGTTGAAGATTGTCAATGTCTTTGAGGGCATATTTTAAGTCAAAATAGAATCTTACGGGATTAATTCAATATTCTTGCTTTGAAAATTTAAAATTACTTTGAAAATTACATTATATTCTTGGTACCACCTTTCAAAATATCCTTCTTATTACACTTGGCTCCTTCAAATCATCTCCTTTAGGTGTAGATGCTACAACCCATCATGAGCTTCCATGTTCCTTGGTAGATCTCATTTTCTAATAGTTTAGCTTTTCTAATATTGAGATGGTGATTTGGATTTCACTATTTAGGATTTCATCAATATATTCTTGGCACACTTTTGCTGCAGTGATTTGGCTTTCACTTTGAACAAAAACGTCAATGGTATGCTCCTTAGTTGCATGTGAAGAGCATCCTTCAATGGAAGAACTTTGTATCCACTTCAGGCTTCACCACTTTCTTCTATAGCACACACTTTTCCATCTCAAGCTATTGCCATTGTCCTGCATTGAAAATTTTCTATAGGTAAGCATTGACTTGCTTCTAATGTGGTGATCAAGCTTCTTTGCTTGCATTGTTGTCTTCACACTCAAGCAAGATTTAAAAACCATAGGCTCTACGAATGCTCTGATACCAAAGTGAGAATAAGAGAATAAAACTTTTATTGATATAAATTGATGCATACAATCATAAATAAATACAATTATATTACACTAACAAAACTATAACTCTCATGACAACAAGGCAAAACTAAATTCCATATAAGACTGGTTATAAAATTGATGAGTTAATAAAACCTGTAAATAATTGAATAACTGTTTTATATTATGATAATAGTAGGAAATATAGAATGACCCTTAAATGGCCTAGGATGGACAAGTGAATCTTGTTCAAGACTTATTTTTTATGAAACATGAATCTTATAAATGTTAAAGAGCCAAAAAAAATTATTTGTGTTATTTAAGGTTGTTTACCTTACCTTCTATTCACCTAGGTAATTTATTACTCTTGCCCACTTATGTTTGATTATTTCATTTATCTTTTTTAAATGTTAAGATATATTACATATTTATATATTATATATTATGAGGATAATTTATAGTTATTTCTATCCTTTATGGATATTTATCTCTTAGTCATTGGTTTGATCTCTTATCTATGATTGATCACTTAGTTGGATCTCTTAGTTAGGATTGATAACTTAGCTTAATCACTTAGGATTGATTTTCCTTGAATATATATGCATGAATCATTAAATATATTTAAGGAAGATTTGCATATATAGAGGATTTCCCATTGTATGATCTATTTGTGTATAATATACTAAGATATTATTTGAGCAATGTATAAATGGTTTTTACTGCGGTAATGGTTTGTAGATTTCACCCCAGGTGAGAGTTTTCTAAACATTTTCATCATATCAAAGTAGTCTTCAACATTCATTACTCAGTTATTTATCTTATCATTTCCCAATGTATGGTATTATCTATCCTTAATAAGCGTGCTCTTCTCTTCATCCTCTTTGGATGGTCCCAAGAATCAGAAAGGTGTCCAAAACATTTTATTTTTTAGGGGCACATCCTCTTTTTTGTTTTTTTATTATAGGTAATTTTTTAAGATTGTGAGAGTAAATCACATCTCATCAATACATCCATATTATTGTTGGCATGTTGATGTCATTGATGTCAAAAGGGTGCATCTCATGAAGGAGCATGGAGAGTGATCATTGAGGTATGTGACAAGGTGAGTGTGTAGTTTCTATTGATGTTAGTGATTTTGGCATTGATGTTGTTGAGGTTTTTATTGCATCTTTTCAATCATGATTGCCACAAATAGGTATGATGGTCAAGTGAGTATTAAAGCATGGTTATGAGTCTCTCAGTCTGCATGATTTCATGAGATAATTTATATCATAAATATATTATGACATGGGTGTGAGATTTCTATATGAAGAGATTTCTTGTTTGATGTCATTTAGGTAAGCATGTTTGAGTCCTATTTATTGAGTACAAGGTGTCTTTAGAACCCTAGTCTAGGCCCTTTGAGAAGGTGCACATAGCTATGTTTGGTGAAGTAAATGATCAAAATATTATGAGAGGATATTTGGAATCATTTGATCATGTAAGTAAAGTGTAGATACTTTCATAATTGTTTCAAGGTTAGTTGTTAAGTTTCAAATGCTTAAGAAGCCTAGTCATGGTATGTAAAGCCTTTGTGAGAAGGTATCAGTATGGTGACTTGGTAATATAGATGCAAAGATGCATGAGAGTTTGTATGATATTATTTTATCATGTTTATGAGGTGTAAAGTGAATTTATAGTGGCATGAAGGTGTGTTTCTAGGTCTAATGTAGCTTGAAGACCATGATGTAGAAAGAAAGTATGGCCTAATCAGGTATGAGGATTTGTTTCTAAGAAAAGTATGGATATGTGATTTATTTTATAAGTGTTTCATGTTTTTTTAAGTTTTTCATTTATTTTTAGCTCATAATTTGAAGTAAAAGGCATGAAAAGTTATTTGGAGGTCTCTCAAATACTCAGAATAAAGGGTTCTCAACCCAAGAAGGATTTTATTGTGCTCATCAAATAATAAAACCTTTGCATGGTAACCTTAGAAGTTCATGGTATATTTTAAGGATTCCTATATAAAAACTATAGGCATTAGTTTTTGGATTGAGGGTCTATATTGTATGAGCAATCGTTAAGAGTGGAAACGTGTTTATACCATCCAAGAACCCTAATAAGGACTTGATGTTGAATATGTTGATAAAAATTAACCAAAATATATTGGTATGATAATTTAATCTAATATATTAAATATTTTATTTTACTATCTCAAGTACCTCCAGGTGGTATCGATTAGAGAGAAGAGAGAGAAAATGTTGATTTGCATGATTATTTTTTAAAGAATTATTATATAAGTAAAAAATTACATTAGAAATAGTAAGAAAATGGATGGAAGAAGAGGTATATATATATTTTTTATGTCTATTAATGTTTATAAATATATTATAGTCCTCAATTGTGTTAAACTAGTCATCCAAGATAGCTAGTCGCTAACAAGTTTAATGATACAAATAGTGAAAAACCTAGACAATAGTGAAAAGGTGACTTAGAATGTGTTTTCATGATAAAAATATGAAAAAAATTCATGCATATTTTGTGTGATAATTTTACATATTTTTCATGCATATTAGAGAGCTTGAAAGTCAGGTGTAGTGGTGAAAATAATGAAGCCAAAATGACTTGTCTGACTCAGTGAGGTCTATGTATAATGAGGTAAATAAATTTGTCTATAAGACAAATAGTTGACACTATAACATATGATGATTATGTTTGAATATGGTATGTAAATTTAACATAATATTTTGAATGCATCAGGTTTCTTTGAATGTTTTTACACATGTGTTGGAGTTTAGAGTCACCATGACTATCCTTTAACGAAAACTGACAGTTTTGAGTGAGTAAGTTGTAGTGATAAACATGAGGATCCATGAAATTATTTAAAGTGTATAATTCATATGGTGATGTTTTTTAAAACTTTAAATTATTTTTCATGCATTTTAAAATCTTGGAATTTAGTGTAATAGGTTGAAATTTGAAGCCAAAATGGCTTGCATAGTTCAAGTAAGACTATGTGGGATAAGGTCAGGAGATTGGTCTGCAAGACCAATGTTTGATATTAGAGCATATTATTTTTGTGATTTATCTTGTTATTAATATGTTATATATTCAATAATAATTTAAATTTTCCTTTCATGTGTTATATTTCATGTAGTTTTGTGACTGTCTTTTGATAGTCATGGCAGTTGTAAGTGAGCATACTAAAGAGATGAGTTGAAGCCTTTTTGACCTAAGCTAAAGTGTTTAAATCATATGGTGATGACCTTTAGGTAACATATAATATGTATATTCACTTATTTTTATCATTTTTGAGTGGATTAAGTGAGTTTTATCTTCATTATTGAAAGGCATATTTTTGATGTACACAAGACTAACAGGATTGAGTATTAATGAGGGGTTTCAAGTAGTGATTTATTTTAAAATGTATTGTTGAGACTATAATACATTATTTGGGTTATATTTTATTATTATAAGATATTTCCCACAATATTTGGAATTTTAAAGTGTTCAATGGAAAGCAAAGTGTAATGCTTGCCTAAGAAGGCCTAATAGGTCTCCATGAGACTTAAAAAAGAAATGAGGACTAATTGAGTTATTCTAGACATACATAGACTCAAATATAATTTTACTCATGTATATAATATTCCTTCATACATATTTTTTGGCTTACCTAAGAGGTTAAGTGTTTTTGGCTGACTAAGTAGTATGTGAACAAGGAATGGTATATATACAAAGTAATCTAAGGCCTATTGAAGTAAGAATAGTATATGCAAATGATATAACACATTGTTGACAAGAAAGAGATATAATATAACATCATAGGGGTGTATGTAAATTATAAATAAAATATAAAATGGATATTATAGATGAATAACAAGGTCATATGACCAAATCTATCTTGAAGAGACCTAAATGAGCGAAGAAGCTTAGAAGGCAGTTTGAGATGGATAGAAGACTGAGAAGAGATAAAGAAGGTGATAATAATATGTTTTTTGAGAATTTTTTTTCTAAATGTGATTAAAAATTTAAGATGGCTAAGTTAGTGTCGATTCATCTATGGGGTTTGTGCCTCCTTACAAGTTGGTTCTTGTTAAAGCCTATTTGAGTGGGTCTTTGACTAGTTGGGCTTAGTGCTCCATGTGGAATTGGTGGATCACTAATTTTTCTTTTATGTTATATGATTTTATTACATTTATAGATATCAATGGTTTTTCTACCCCTTGAGGTTTTCCCACATATGTAATGTGTTATCTTGTTTCATGATGTTGTATGGTTGCATATGCTTTAGTAAATGTTCATGTTTATAGTAAGGATTCATCTATGCTTAATTGGAATTGAATGATTGTTTAGAATACACTTATTCACCTCCCCCTCATCTTAGTGATTAAACTTACAATAATTTGTATTATATCAAGTCATTTTAAGTAGTCCTGATAAGCTAAAGGATGATCTTAGAAGAAAGGATGGCTAGTAGTCATGTTTAAGGAGGATTCTCTACCAATAAGGCTTCATTATAAATTATAATAAATATGTATTTTTAAGCATAAAAGTGAGGATATATCTAATTTCAATGGGCCATGACATATGGAAGTTAGTTTTAAATGGATACACTCTACCTCCTACACCACCAACTGAAGTAGCAGGCAAGAAGGAAAGTGAGAGAAATTCCAGTGTAATGATGCCATTTTAAGTGGCCTATCAGAGGCAAAATTTGTGTATATAATGAAATGTGAGTCAACCAAGGTGATATAGTAAAAGTTTAAGACTATCTATGAAGGATACACCAAGGTGAAGATGGGTAATTTACATACTCGTAGAAGGTAATTTGAAAGTCTCAGTATGAAGGAAGATGAGAGCATTGAATCCTACATGTTAAGGGTTGATGAAGATGTCATTGTCATTAGAGGTTTCAAAGAAGAAGTGAAAGATTATACAATTTTACAAAAGTTATTTATAACCTTAACTACTATTTTTAGTTCTAAGGTGTTTGTATTAGAAGAAATGCAAGGTATAAACACACTTCAGATGGATGGGATTCATGGCATCTTGACTACCTATGAGATGAGAATAAATGAAGGAAGAACTCCCAAGAAGAAATCATCATTTAAAGATAAGAATAATTCAAAATTCAAGAAGGTCAAGGATGATTTATGTTTAGATATTGTTAATGATAAACTGATATCCATGTTTTATTAAAAAATTGAAGTTTGGATCTGGTAGGTACAAGGGTAAGTTACCTTTAAAATGTCTTAACTATGGTAATATTAATCACTTTGAATCTAAGTGTCCTAAAAATAATAATACTAATCATGATGAAGAACATGATGAACATCATGGTGATGATAAGAACGTATATAATCTTGACAAAAGAAATAAATATTTCAATAAGTATGAAGGAAATAAAGGGTCATTTAATAACCATATAATTTTATATACCAAAGAAGATAATAGGTCATCTGATTTACAATACATAAGTACATATGATAGTGATGATGACATTAATAAACATGACAATAATGAAACCTTATTCATGGTTATAGAATTAGATAATGAGGGTTACCCAAAAGGAAAAGACCTTATGGATGATGAAGAATTAGATGAAGAATAGGCTAAAGTGAACCTTGAGGCAGAGTTGGTGAGAGATCTAGAGGAGTTGAAGTTTCAAAGAAAGAATAATCATAAAATAGGATCATTGATTAAGGAATATGAAGATCATATTGGTTTTCTTGAAGAGATTCTAAGTAACACATCCAAGGAGCATGATGAGATCATCAATCAGGTTGAAACTCAAATGGAGATAGTCACTACAAGCCTAAAGTCTAAAGAGAAAGAATGCACAAGGTTTGGAATTGAAATGGAATATTTGAAAGCTAAATATTTGACATGCAAGTATATTTTTCATTTTCATAATACATACACTAACAATTATATTTCATTGACATGCATCCTTTATAAATTTTTATTAAATAAAAAATATTATTAGAGGCATAAACATTCCCATATATGTATGTGTGATTGCACATTTTATGCACTTTGTATCCCTTCTTAATATTATCTCTAATTTTTTTACATTTGAATAACTATAATCTGCCATGTTAAAATTAAAATTAGACCAACATTTCCAATCTTTGAATGAGTAATCTAGTCCATATCATGATAATATTGTAACTTCATGATTTTTATAGTTTTTTGATCCCACAATGAGGGGAAATGATAATGATATATAAGCATGTATAATATATAGTATAAGGTTTTATCATATATTTTCACCACGAAAATCTTATGAATTCATACATTGTAATAATTTATTAATTCAACTTGCTTACACCAAAAACTCTAAAATTTTAAAAATTTGCACCATATACTCCCATATATTATCAAGAAAGTTACAAATCTCCAATTGACTCTTTATCATAAGGTATATATGGTAAAAACCATTTTTATTTTGGGATATTAATCACCATAATCTAATACCAACTTTTTGGTTAACTTATTTTCACTTCCCCTTCTTAATTTGATATCTTGTAATAAAAAACAAAATTGTGAATTATCCTATGAATTGAATGAAGAATTAGAACATATGGTGGAGTATATATATGAATAATTATAAATAATATCCCTAATGGGATTTACACCAAAAACTAAATTGATATAATGTAAACTATAACCTATTTCGATTCCTTTTATTAGACCTCTAGATCTCCTCCATATAGTTATAACCTCATTTAATTTAAATATGATAATTATCCTACAAATAAGAACCTAAAAAAATAAATACATAATTGAATAAAATAAAATATCACATATTTTTTAAAATAAAAACAATATGATGGGATATAGATCCATCACAATTATGAATCAAAAGAGGGATATCTAAAAAAAAATTATTAATGAATTAAATCAAACTTTGGTTTATAATTCATAAGAGGATGCACATAATCCAAATTATCAACTGAAGTAGATGAAAAATTTAATTTAAAATATTTATTAGTTTATATAAATGTGCATAATCATACATTTATGTCTAAATATGAATATATTTTTGGAGGATTACTATAATAATTGGGGATTAAAATTGGGACGATTGGTTCATGAAAAACATATCAGATCATTGAATGTTTATGCATTTTATGATAATCATCCAAGTATTTAAGCTAATCAATAATCATTTCCCATTAAACTTAAGTTTCATCTCTTGTGTACCCTAAACCTTGATAGTCATTTGAGTTCTAAAAATATGGTGTTGCTTCAAAAAAAATTATAAAGGGTGAATTGAAAATATATAATTGGATAATATTGAGTACCAATGGTGGTTTTCCGATCCAAAATTCAATCTATAAATCATTTTTTTTAATAAATGGCTAGGTTAGGCTGTAAGGAAATAAATATGAAAATTCTGAAGAGTTTTATGTATTGGTAATTTCATCTCCTCCTCCTAGAATGAACAAGCCTAAATTTAAATGCAATATTTTTATATCTGATTTAAAAATGAGTAATTAAAATTGATGTAGTGATATTAGTTATATCAAAATATTTATCTTAAATATATTTATTCCTTCCACTATATAGAACAAGATTCTAATTCACCATCAATTTATTTCAACAAGACTTTAAGTCACTAAATTATGTATGCCTTAGTTTTCTCAATTCCTTTTACAAAGGTATTCTTCAAGGAAAATAAGATATATTGACCATTGAAACTATTTTATCTAGTGATGGACATATATTTGAATTGTAAACATGCCAAAAAAGACACACAAAGAATTGTATCTAACCTTTTTGATACCAATTTGATCCACAAAATCTGTTAGTTAAACCACTTTAGCCTTCCATAAAATATATGATCTACTCTCATCTCAATCAGTGGTTATTAATTTATACATCTACACTAGTTTACTTTAGTAAACAAAAAATGAAGTGATGGAAATTGAAGCATAAAGTAATAAACAATAATTATTAAGTAAAGATAAAAAACCATAAGATAAAATAATGACTTATCATAGATAAAACTGAAGTGGAAAAATATCCATTAAGGTGAGGAAATTGCACTCCCTTTTACACTATGTGATTAAAAAGTATATAAAAAATACTAGAAAAGAATTTCCTTCATGAATACAAATTAACTAATCCTTATAGAAATCTTGCATATTTTTTTTCACATTTAAAATACTTCTCAAAATGTACCAATAATTTAAAAAATAAACAAATAAGAGAAACTAAATACAACCGAAACCAAGACTCATTCTTGCTAACTTACAATGTGAATCTAAATCCAAGACTTTTATTCCTATATTATGATCTCTCTTCTTTGGAGTTTGTGAAGAATAGAGAACAAACCAACAAGGAAAAGAAGAAATATTTACAACCATTTAAATTGTATTTTTATTCATTACATAGGTATCGTTGGTGTATGAAAACTTCTAGTCTTGAAATTATTAGGTTAGTTACATAATTTCCACCTACAATTACCAAGAGTTATGAAACCATCATATTAGTTTCACAAAATACACTTGAAAAATAGTGGATATTCCACTACATTTAGTAAACCCTTTTTAAAAAAAAATTGAAATAACCTACCTTCATCACCATGGAGATTTTTGGATCACTCCCACATTGACTCTACCATTGTAACATATATGAATTGATGTTTTTCACATGAAATATTTTATATAAGTTCCTTGGTAGTATGAATAAAATAAAATATAGGTATAGTGTAAACACATAGTATAATGTATCTATATTTGGATCATATATCCATAAAATATAAACTTTAAATATGTGGCTAGGATCTCATAAACTAACATTTGCTAAAAAAGTCCTAAAATATTAAAAAAGTGGATAAAAGGAGAGAACCATCTAAAACAGCGAAGAAAAATCCATTTTTTTCTATAAATATCTTCCAGATGTTTTGGAGTAAGAGGAATGGTTTTCTTCCAAAGAAATGATACATTAATTTAATGTATTATGACATATGGTTTTATATCTGCATCAATGGGTCTCCTGACATTGTAACAATCTAATATAAGGTAAGATATATATTATGTCATGTGTTATATGCATTTTTATTGTTATTTTTGAATCAAAGGAATTTAGGGATAAAATCATCAATGAATATTATTGTGATTGGGATAAACACATTATTATTGCTAATCAATGGTACCACACTTTCAACCCTATAACTAAAATTTTTTATTGTAGACCAATCTAGATATGGTTAACCCATTTGGCCCTCCAAATTTGAAAAATTTCTTTTCTTCAGGTTATTAGGAATTTATTTGGAATTTTTATTTTTTTAAACCCCAAAATAGATGAAATGGGAGGTATAACCTATAATATGATGATTTTGAGTTGGACATATCTAAAGAGTTATGTGCATATGTTGAACTACAAGTTGGGGATCAAAAATGGTTGTAAACTCTTGACTATGGACGTTTAGCCTTCAAATGTCATAGATGTTTTATAACTATTCATTTCATTAACAAATATTTGTAGGATAAAATTGAAAGTAAGGAAATACTTGGTGGAAGGATGAAGATCTAAAATTTATAAAAGTTCAATAAAATACGGAAATTATGAGTGAACACAAAAGTGAAACCCCATAAATGGTCTTGAAAACATCAGTGGAATTTATAGCTCTATTTAAGGAGGTTTAAGTCTACAATTTTGAAAATAAATATAAATGTAAATATATAAAATGGTTGAAGGATGAGAATCCATTAAATTCCAATGTTGAAGGTGAAGTTCTGTTATCCAAGATTCCTTTTCTAAATCATAAACTAGGTGATTCCTGTGAACATTTCACTCTAAATTTGCATGATTTAGGGTTAATAGGAAAATGGATGACACTATATAACTAAATAAAAGGAAAAGGTAAGAAGGATATATAACCTATGAATATGACCCTTAGACTATGAAATTAAAATTGTTCTATAAGGTCTTACTTATTTCTTGGTGTAGTTTATTTTAGTAGCAATTGCCATGTTTTTTTTATTGTTTTAATGTTGTGTAGAGTTTTTATCTTTATGTAGTCACTACTATGTTATCAAGTTTTATTGACAATGTTTTTTTTTTTTAATAAATGGTAGGGTCCATATATAAAACCCATATTTTATAATATTAACAAAATATTAAGGGAGATATAACCCATGTGAGTGCCAAAGTTTCTCCTTTCTGATGCCCAACTCCTAAAAGGGCCCAAGTATGTAGCATGGAAGACAAAGATACAGACTATTTTTTAATTCCAAAAATTATGGTTGATATTGACTTGTTTTGTGACCCATCCTATTGGATATGATGAAGAGATTAAGTATGATAATTTTAATTCCAAAGCTTTGATGTTGATTACACTTAGTATCATTGATGAGGTTCCACCAAGTATTCATGATGCATTAATACTGAAAGAGGCTTCTGACATTTTATCCTTTATCTATGAGGTGAACAAACAAAAAACTATTCTCCATCTTCATTCCAATATTAATACACTTAGTATGAAATATGGTGATAAAATTGAGGATTTATTACATTGGGTGGTAGAATTTCACACAGAACTAGTTTCACTAGGCGAAAATATTAAGAATAATATGTTGTTCTTGATCACTATAAGATCTCTTCCTTCTTGGTTTTGAAAATTCATCATCAAAATAAACATTAAAAATTAATTCCTATATTTTAGAGACCTGGTTAATATTCTCAAACAAAAATAAGCTAGCCAGTTAATGAAAGATGAGTTCAAGCACAAAGACTTGATTTCTAAGAAGTATATTCAAAATTTCCAAAAAGGAACACCAATGCATCATCAACATTAGTCCAATTCTTGGACAAAAAAATGATGGTATCATACTTGTCTCATAAATAATCATGGTATTGATCATTATTACTATAATTCCTTGACTCAAGGCTCTATCGACATATTTCACAATAATAAAAAAATATGCCCTGATTATAGATGATAGAAACAAAAATGACATGTAGTGGCATAAAAGTAACTAGATAAAAATGATGTATCTGAATAGGAGATACTAGAAGAATCATATTGTAGTGCACATAATAATTTAATTTTTGTCTCCTAGACCTTGTCACCAATGAACAATGTTTGGTTTTTTAACTGAGGAACCATAAAGCATATTATAGGATTCAAATATCTATTCACTAGCTAATCAATGCAATAGAGATCAGATTCAGATAGAAATGATAAGGATTATGTTGTACAAGGAATTGAGATAGTCTCCATTCCCATCGAGATGAGAATCTATACTCTCACAAAGGCATTTTATGTCCTTGGATTCATAAAAAATATTTTGTCTATAAGTCAAATCTTTAATCATAACCTTAAGGTGGAGTTATGGATTAATAATGGCACAAAATCCCATCTCATCTCATAGGAATCTAAGATAATTTCTAGAGGTTTTTTTAAGGATCAATTATTTATACTAGATTCATTTTCATCAAATGAAATTTATCTCTACTTATACAACATAATCTAATGTCCTCTAGAATTATTAATATGGGCACCTTTCCTGTAGTTCCATGTACCATATTATCTCTAAGGGAATGGTATGTGGTATTCCTCAACTTTACCATTATTTTCCCATATGCTCTAGATGCTTTTTAGGAAAATAACATAGGGTTCTATGCAATTTTAGTTCTTCTCATGCCAAGGATTATCTTTTTGTAGTGCATGCCAATCTATGTGGATCCCTTCCTGATAAATTTTCAAAGATTCAATTACTTATAATTGTTTATTGATGATTCTCTTTAAATAATTGGGTGTTATTTCTCAATAAAAAGTGTGAATCCTTTGCTCATTTTAAGATTTTCCACCATGTTTTTGTGACACAGTCAAGGAGCCCTCTTCATTTCCCCCACTCAGATCAATGGGTAAATTCACATCAAATGAGTTCTCAACATTATTAAAGTAATACAACATAAAAAAATACTTTATTATTCCCTATAAACCACAATAAAATGGATTTTTAGAGTGACACAATAGTTCCATCATGGATATGACTCATTACATGGTTTAAACTACAAAGTTAGAGGCACTATTATGGTAAAAACTAGTCCACATAGCCATTTATTTTGATAATAGGTTACCTAAAAATATATCATATAGAAAGACACCATAATAGGTATCAATTGGTCATAAACATTAAATCTCCCATCTAAGATTATTTAGTTATGCATCATATATGCACATCCTAATTAACACGAGGTGGAAGATCGAACTGAAGACACTTCAATGCATCATATTGAGGTATAGTACTACCTCAAAAGCAAATCATATCATGGATCTAGGGACATGGAATATTTAATAATGTTGGGACATGTTTTTATTAGGAGTCATAATTCAAATCAATGATACATAAGGTAGATTAAAAACCAACCAACTCTCATTACTTAATTCCATATTTAGATGATGATCATGATCAATCTTTTCAACACAAAGATGAGCTACAAGGAGAATCATTTTTTTATCTTAAAAATTTGAAAGATAATTCTTGATCAAATTAGTAGTATCATCAACATCTAAAATGGGTTCAAATTACCATCATGGACTCACACCTGAACTCTATTCCATATACTTCATCAAGAGTTCATACAAGAAGACATGTGATAAATGAGGTTAATATTTCAATGATGAATTTAGTTATTAAGAACATGAACCAAAGACAGTTCAAGAGGAATTATGTCAACCTTAGTGGATTAAAGCCATGGATACCAAACATGATTCCATGATAAAAAATAGGATGTGGGTACTTGTTGATCTACCTATAAGAAAAAAACACATTGGATATAATTGGATTTCATAAACAAAATACAAGGCATATGGATCCACTGCAAAATACAAATAATAACTTATTTCAAATCGGTATGCTTAAGAAGAAGGAATTGATTATGATGAGACCTTTTCACACACTAAAAATATCAAAACCATCATAGTTATATATGTAATGATAACACAAAAAATATGGAAGCTTCAGTAGATGGACATCAAAAGTGATTTCCTAAATGTTGATCTGAATAAGTGTACACAACCCATCTAGAATTATTTATTGACAAATAACATCCACAAAAATTATGTCATCTAATCAAGTCACTTTAAGGATTTAAGAAGGCAGTATGGTATATTAAGAGAGATGATAATTTATTATAACATGGATTCACTAACAACCCCTCATATTTGAATTTGTATATCAATAACGCATGACAAAGATTGTCATTCTTAGTTTGTATTTGGATGATCTTGTGATCATAGGAACCTTAGAGGATCTCATCGAAGAAGTGAATAATGACTTGAAGAAATCCTTCAACATGATATACTTTGTGCTACTTCATTATTATCTTGGGTTGGAGATATGGCAAAATAAGAATCAATTTTTGTCTCATAGATGAAATATGCCAAGACACTACTTGAGAAATACAAGATGAGAGATTATAAACTATTGTGAACTTTGAGGGAGAAAGGTTTACATCTATCATGATTTTAGGATTAACCTCAAGTAGATGGAACTCATTATAGGAAACTTGTTGGGAGTCTCATTTACTTGACATATACTATACCAAATATATGATTTTCTATCATCTATCTTACAAGACTCATGAAAAAGCTAAAGAAGAATCATGGGGTTGTATAAAAGTGTGTTTTGAGATATGTTTTAGGTAAAATAGATTATGGTTTGGAACATAATAATAACTCACATTTCTTATTTCAATGTTGTATAGACTTTGACTATGTAGGATTTCTTGATTACAAGAAATCAACTACGTGATTTATCTTTCATCTTAGATCTAAACTAATTTGTTAGATTAGTAAGGAATGGTTTGTATTTATTCTCTCGTACATAGAGATAGAATATCATATTGCATTAGGGTCTATGTGTGAATAAATTTGGCTACGTCACATTCTATTTGAGATGAAAATTCTTGAAGATTGACCACTAATCCTTTTCTATTATAATCAGGGTATATTGAAGCTTGTCATGAATCTAGTGTTTCATGAAAATATCTAACACATTGAGGTGCAATACCATTACATATGAGATTATGTATTGAACCAAAATTTTCAAATCCATTACTATGCAACTAATTTACAAATAAAATATATACTCACCAAGTCCTTTGGGAAGGTGAAATTTGATCTATTTCAAGGGTACATTTGTAAAAAAATGTAATAAATGTGGGAATGTTAAATTAATTTTTAGTATTAAATTATTTAATAATAAATATTAACTAAGAATTTTTTATTTAAGATTTATTATTGGTAACTATTAGATAGTTCCTCAACTAAATATGATTGTATATGTGCACATTATCTATTAATGTAAAAATATTAAAGCTTTTGCTTTCTTTATTTTTTCTCTTTATTATAGGCACTATTGTATTATCTAGTTTTATTGACCATGATTATCTAATTATTGTAAAGGGTAGGGTACTTCTATAAAACCTATATTGACCAATAATAATAAAAATGTATTGTCGTATAATAAATTTCTAACCCTCGTTCCCCTTGATTTTCCAATAAAGATAAATCATGCTCATTCTTCATTTTCTTAAATGCATACTCTCTTCACTCATGTGACTCCTATTTGTATTTTGATCTATAATAATATGAAATTGTATTCATCTATTTATTTGGACATAATTTAGGAGATAAATATTTCAAAGGTTTGGATCCATTCATGTGGAAATCTAGATGACATACTAGATGGAATAAAATTCAGAACATTGGATGGAACCTAGTCACCTAGAGGGAAGTTTTGAGTGTGATTTACCTCCAGATATCCTACATAATTATTTCATAAATTAAATCCAAGGCTTGTAAAATTAAATAGGCATCAAATTTCTATGAGGATTACATCAAATAAGCAACCTAAAAATAGTCAAAACTAGGATAGAATTACATCTGAGGGGGAATAAAAAATGTTGTGCATAGGTAGCCCAACTAGTACCTCAACCCAGATAGTTCAGTTCATCATTTAATAATATCCTTTAAGTTCATTAAAAACTATTTATTTCCTTTATAAAAGAGGATTAAAAAACATTACTTCTTAATGAATTATTTTTCTTAGTACAAGGCATCATCTATTGGTTCAACAATTTCATGCCAAAACATCTAGACCTCCATGCCTAAATTCTAGACTAATCTTAGTCCATATAAAAAGTAACACAGTTTTATACACTGGTAAGTATTTATTCATAGTTTTCATTCATCTTATCTAAGATAAATAGAGAAATTTAAACCCAATTTGGAGTTTGTGTCAACATACATTGTTTATGAAACCATTATTTCTGAGTTTCAACCCACCTAATGAATCCTTCTCTATTGGGCCTATATATGTCCACTTACCATACCTCCTTCTTTGAGTCTAGGATAAACTATGTATTAAGGCAATAGGAAAAACCCTGCGTGAATTCAAAAATATAAATAATGATAGTATGATGTTCTCCCTCACCACATTTTATATAATTCTTTTTAACATCAATACTTCAAATAATCTCCATGATAACAATAATTTGCTTATGTATAACCTATCATGTACACAACCCATGGATTATGAGGGACTAAACTTTAATTTTCATAAATTTTTTAGTACTTTCCATTTGACTATGGTGTGTATTATTCTCAATAAAAGAAAGGCATAATAAACAGGGTAAGGGATTCCCTTCTTAATTTTATAAAGTGTTAGGATATGGTAGTTATGTGAGTGAAACTATAGAATATGAAGAGGAATTTTCCTATATAACAAGTGATGAAAAATATATCCATATTTATTTGACATAGGACATTTAAAGATAAATTAACAATGTGGTGGAGGAGTCTAAGGAAAAATCTATCACATTTAAGTCTAGATCCATCTTTCCTAAATGAAACATTAAAGGTTTTCAACCCATTATCTAATTATAAGTTTCTATTCCCTTTGTTTCATATTTTGAAAAGGGGATTATCAGAGTGGATTCCAAGATTTATGGATCAAGAGAATGCAAAGGTTTATTATATGCATGAGTCAAACATGTACACAACACAATAGATGAAAGAAAATGAAATCACATAATGAGAATATTGCATAAACAAGATAAGAGACAAAACCAATATTCCATAAAATAATATATTATTAAGAGATATGTACAAATAGAAGTGCATGAGTATCTCCCCCAAGAAAGGTGGTCAAAGATCCAATAATATAATATTAACTCCCACACTTGAAATAACTAGTCAAGGGAGTTATGTCCTATTCATGTGGTCAATCTATAAATCCAAGTACACCTAAGAAATCTTATCCACAAGAGTAGAAAAACTCCAATTGAGGTTAAAAAAATACCATAATAAATTAATATCGAAAAAAACATAACCCCTAATCTAACACCCCCCATAATAACATTTTATGTTGGTAGTTTAAAAAAGAGGTCCCAAAAACTAGGCCTCATTAAATGCCCAATATAATGCAATATCTCATAAATTAGATAAAAGGAAAAAAACCCATAGAAAAAACTCCCTACAAAAGAGAGACATAGAAGAAGTGAAGAGGCTAGAATATCCCCACCCCCCAAGGATGATGTTTATGTTGATTTAGACTACACCATAAGAACATCTTTTAAATGAATAAACTTACTGTGAGTGAAGGTTTTGGCAAAGATATCTGCAACCTAGTCTAAAGACTAGAAAAATCTCATGTTGAGGTCCTCACCATGGATAATATCCCAATTAAAATGCATGGGAATTTAAATGTGTTTGGTATGTTGGTGTTGAACTTGATTTATGCATATCTCAATGGTAGTCTTGTTATCACAATAGGTTATGGTGGGTTGCTTGAAAATTATGACAAACTTGGATAGAATCCCATGAATCTAAATAACCATAGTAGATACATTAATATGTCCCCTGTAATTTTCCTCTATGGATGACAAGATAATAGCATTTTTGTTTTTTCTAGACCAGTTGATAGGAGAATAACCTAGAGAAAAGTTGTAACCTAAAGTGGTGTTATGATTTTAAGTATCACCAGTCTAATTTGAACCCATAAGACCAACCAAATAAACCTATGTGCCAAATTTGTATTAAATCTCAACTGTATAAGGGCCCTAAATGTAGTGGAGTATCCACTTGGATACTTTATAATAAAACTCATGGATCTCTTGGATGAATAATGAAACAATGCCTATTACATATGAAATATCAGGTCTATTATGAGTTAGATAAATGAGTCTGTTAAAAAGTTATCAATACTGAGTGGCATCAACCAAAGGTGTAAAATACCCACCCTCAAGTTTGACTCCTAATATAAGGGGATTTAGATATGACATAAAATCAACCATGTGAAATCAAGCCAAAATATTAAGAACATACTGTCTTATACAATTAAAATCCTTAAATCAAACTGTGAAATCTTGATTCGAAGGATGTAATGTAGAACACCCAAGTTAGTTATGTGAAATTCGTCTTATAGAGCAATCTTCACCAACATAATAGAAGATGAATAACTCATGGTGATAAAAAGACCAGCATAAAGGAACAATATCAGTAAATAATAATGCTACTATATGAAGTATACAATGGGGTCTAAATGACACATGGTAAAACTTGAATTAATGAGGAAGGAATCCATCTTGGTATACAAATAAACAAGAACGTATTTGAGGCTATAGATGGACTTCATATGTCTAAAAACTAATTTTGAAACTTGAACAAACCTAGATAGCTACTCCATGTAGATATCCTCCTCAAGGAATACATAAATAAAGTCACTCTTCACATTCATCTTATGCACATCCAAAACATGTGCTATGAGTATAACTAGCGTGAGTTGGATCAAAGTTAACTTTGTAACAGGTGCAAATGTTTCTAAGTAGTCAATGTCAGTTACCTTTACAAAAGCCTTGGTGACCAATCACACCTTATACTTATCAACTGACTCATCTACTACAAAATTGGTCTGATGTATCCAACTACATTGAGCCATATTTCTTCCTTCAGGAAGTGAAGTCAAATAATAAGTGCTATTTTTGATCAAGAAAGAATATTCTTCTTGTATAGCACTATCCCACTCATGTATACCAAAAGTATCTCAAAATGTCTATAGATATAAAAATAAAGTAAAGAAAACATGTGGATCAATCTGATAATCTATCCAAGTACATTTTTCATTTAATGGATCCTCTACACAAGTGTCTACACTCTAAAGTGTCTACTTAGCCCATTGGTGTCCAAATTTGGGTAAGTCAAGTGCTGAAACCTCATCCTCTAGAACATGATGAGAGGTGGATGTAGATGACTCTCCATAACTACCCTCACTATCAAAATTTGAAGAAGAATAATAAGACCCTAGCTAACCTACTCTAGATGATGTAAGTCAGAAAACAAATCATCAAGTCTAAGATAATCTAATTAAAGATAAGAAGTGTCAAGTGTTGATTCTTTGGGACTCTCTAAAAATTGAACACTTATCTATATGAACAACTCATGTGTGTTTGTATGTATAATTTTTTACCCATTAACACCATATAGATAACCTATAAAGATGCAAGGATTAGATTGAGGTTCCATAACTTTATATTTCTTCTTTGGTATATGTGCCATAACTATAGATCTTAAAATCCTAATATGTTCAACATTAGGTTTCCATCCATACCAATATTAAAAAGGTTTTATGTCTTTAAAATCTTTGTGATTAAACATGTTCTAAATAATAGAAGCATAATTAATGTCTTCAATTCAATACTGAGGTGTCAAAGACTTAGAGTGAATCATATAACTAGCCATCTCTTTCAAGGACCTATTCTTGTATTCTAAAACTCCATGTTATGATTTAATGTGAGTAACTATAAATTGTAAAATAAATCCCCTATGTGGTTAAAAACTTACCAAATACATTTTTGAGATATTCACCTCCATTATCAGTTAAAAAAACATTATTGGATTTGTCAGATTATTTCTCAACGAGTGCCTTGAAGTAATTAAAATCTTCAAACTTTTAAAACATTTTATTAATAAATTATACTAATGTATATATCAATAAATAATTAATGAGAGTTAGAATGTACTTATCCCTTGTAAAATAAATATTGGGAAAAGTCTCAGATACATCACTATTTACTTGGTTTAATAGTTTAGGGAATATTGGTGTATTACTCGTAATTTAGTTAAAGTGTCTAGATTAATAAATAAGTAAATAATATGTCGTAAATATGCTACTAATTTATGAAATTTATTGGTAATTAGATATTTTCTAAAAATATTAATAATAAGGAGAAAATTAGACTTAGCTTAAACTGTGCTAATCTGATTGAGACAAGATCTGATATTCACTATATAGGCTTAAAACACTATCACAAACATGATTTTGACTTTCATTTTCTAATTGGATAAGAGAATCTAATGTGGATAGGAGTAGCATCATCAATTTAGTCCTTTTTCAACGTTGTTGTTCTAGGGATCTAACCTTCTTGGGTTTTGTTTGACAGGTCTATTTGAGCATGCATACCAAATTTTAGGGGTTAAAAGTTAATAGAGTTCATTGTAGATTAGATTTTTTCTTAAAACCATGTCTTCCATTATACTTTGACCAATTTTGAGCAAGAAATGGGGTTAGTATGTGTAATATGCACTGGACTTGCTTCATACCCTATGTGTGGGCATGCTGCCTACATATCAATATTCCAAAGAGGGATCAAGCCATATGTAGTTTTTCCTTTGAAAGTGATCAGTGTAATTGTGATATGAGAATGCAAGAAAATGCTTATCTAGGTGTGCTTTAGATGAATATGGGATCATGAAAGTATTTGGATGACCTATAAATAGTATTGGATGGATGTATGTAAATAATAGGGATATGTGATTGAGTAGTCTTGCTTATATTCTTGCTTACTTTATGATATTTTAGAACCCTTTCCAAATGATATTTGAATGGGATTTTATAGGTCTTTATTGGTCATGGATTTAATGTTCTCACATTAGGCCAACAAGGATAAGGATGGGAAACCAAAAGGAATTGACTATTGGGGCCAGAAATGAGCTTGGACAATAGCACCAAAAGTAGACAAGAATGGTATTGGTGCTATTATCCTACTGTCATTCTTTTTCCCTAGGTAGACATGACCTAGGAGGATAGATTGATCATGAAAAGAGGGTCCTACCTCAAATGAGATCAATTATGAAAGGTTATAAGTGATTGGGAATCAGTGAAAATAAGCTTGTGAGGGTCATGAGAGCAAGCAAGAGAGAACTATAGATTTGATGTCACTAGACATTCTCAAGTTACCAATTTTTACATTTTATATAACTATAGTACTACACCCAATGCTTTTGAATCCTTAAAAATATTTCCTCTATGAAATTTTGCTTTGGGATTCTTTCTAAGAGAGCATCCCTCATAAATTATGTTACATAATTGGACTCAAGGCAAGCTTATAACCATGTCAAATTTTCTAAGCTATTCAAGAAAGTGGTAGTTAAGCTGGCCAAATTACTCATGCTATAAATTTTTGATTGAATCTAAATGAGTGAATATTGTTGTTGAAAATCATTAAGGGAAAATTTTGAGAAGATTTATAACCTACCTTGGTAATTTGACCTATCCACTACCACTATAGAATCACTATGAAACTCCATTATGATAAATGAATTTGGTAAAAACTCAATCCTCATGACTTTTCTTATATGAGTGATTTGATATAGTGAGAGGATATTAGTTGAAATACACGAGACATTTAGAACACTATTGAATGTTCCTCCTTTGATTCTAATATACCCTCTCCCTATAATAGGTACATAAGTGTCATCACCCAAAATGATAGAATATATACTACAAGGACCTAAAGAAGAAAGCTCAACTAGTGAAGAGCCAATGTGGTGAGAAGTAAATGAGTCAATAACACATAAAGATGGTTAAGCTACAACTACTACAAGAGATTTTCCCTTTTCTTTCTCTTTACTCTTGCACTTTGCCTTGGTAGAATCTTGGTTAAATGAATTTTTCCTATTCAACTCAGGAACACCCATGTTATTTTTCTCTATGAGATGAGTTAGGTGATATATTTTATTCTTCATGAACTTGTTTTCATCATTCCCATTTTTATTACAATAGGAAGATGTAACCTTATATTTCTTAGGTTTGTTATTGGAAGAGGAGGCATTAGTTTTGATTTTGATAGTGTTTGATTCTTTCCTATTATATTGATTCTTATTATTATTATTATTCTCTTTATTTTATGTCTTTAATTTCCCATTCCTAATAAATAGGGATTGAGGTTTTATGGGCTTCAATGTGCCCATCTGTATAAAATTATCTTACTCTCTATTTAAGTTAGAAATGAAATCATCTAAAAAGAGCATTTCCATGCATTGTTCAAAGCACTTTAAGTTGCATGTAAAGTAAAGACAAGGATTGAAGAGTTAAGACCTAATTTAGAGTATAACAAGAATAATTTGGTCATCTTATTTATTTATTTATCAAACGTTATTTCAAATATAATCTTAAGGAGATTAACTTATTGAATAAATCATTAAGGGTTTCAAAGTTTCAAGGACTTAGGCTAATGATTTCATTCTCAAGTTCATGACCTCTTACCACATTTTTCTCCCTAAATAGTTTACTTAGAATGGTGCATACATCTTGAGGTGATTTTGTATGATCTTTTTGAAGTAAGAGATCATGTACTACATAAAGATAAAATAGCCCATATGCTTCATCACTAAGGTTATACCACTTAACTATCTCTTCATCTATGTTAGGTTTAGTTTCATCACCCATAATTATCCTGTACAAATCCAACTCTTTAAAATGATTTCCATCTTTATTTTCCTTTCATGTTAGTTAAAGGGAGTTAGTGGGTTGATTTAACTTAAATTCATTAGTGTATAAATGAGTTATAGTAGTAGTACAACTTAAATTTGTTACCAAAATGAAATTTCAAGTAGAATGTAATGAGTAACCCAAAATATCACATTACACCCTTGTGAATGATGAACACCCCCCCCCCCCCCCCCCCCCCCAAATGTTGTAAATACACTTTAAAAATACGTCACAATCAACTGACAGTGTGTCTTGAGCAATTAGTGTAATGACCCAAAAGATAAGATTTTAAAAACAAAAGAGGACATCAAACATAGCCAATAATGTTTCCAAGGAAGTAAGTACATTGTGAGTAATTTAAAAATGAATAACAATTTCTTTTTAAGTATTACCCACAATATATTTTTTATAAAAAATATCCACTAATAATGATAAACCTAACCAATCATCCTATGCATTAATTGTGCATTAAAATAAAAGTAGTATGTTAAACCTGACATATTTGACCATATTTTAAATCAATCTATTAAAAAAATTAGTAGGCTAAAAAAATTAGGGGAAACTTGAATAGACTTATCTTATTTTTGAAGAAACTTTCAAGCATTTAAAACTATAGAAGTCTTTTTTCCTACTTATTAAATAACTTTAAGGGTTAGAAATGAGATTAGTTTCAATTGGTGAAAGTGATGTAGCCAAGGGCTATATTGAAGAAATACAAAACTAGGGTCGAACACGTAGAACTAGTTGAGGCTGAGGACATGTTGATACCAAACAAAGGAGACTAGACATGAGGCTATATAGAGGCACTAGGTTTTTTGTAAAAAAATGCACTATGGTACATAAAACACATAGTCATATAGAAACCATAAAAAATGTGATAATGGCTTACAATGAAGTAGTTTAAAAAAATGACTCCACCAAAGAAAAAAAAACTTCCACAAATGGATTGTGAAAATTATCTTTGATTTGAAAATAATAAATCTTATGATTTCAAATGAAACTGATAGTAATAAAAATAAATAGATAATTAAATACCAAAGGGGATATAATACCATATCGGAGTGGATGCCAGGATGTATAGATCAAGCACATGCATAAGTTTGTGATAGGCACGAGTTAAGCATGCACACAACATAATAGCTACAAGACAATGAAATCACATACATGAGAATATTTCATAAATAAGATAAGAGCCAAAATCAATCTTCCATAGAATAATAGCTCACTAAGGGAGATTTACAAATAGGAGTGCATGAGTAACTCTCCAAATAAAGGTGGTTAGAGAGACAATAATATAAGATTAAATACCACAACTAAAATATCCAGTTAAGGGAGTTACTTCCTATTCATCTGATCAAACTGTAACTCTAAGTACACCTAAGTAAGCTTATCCACAAAAGTATGGAAACTCAAAGTAAAGGGAAAAACCCAATAATATATAAATATGGTAAAAACTAGACCCCATACTCTAATAAGGATAAGGATATTTTTATGGTAGTGCAAAGGAAAAAAATTATTATGTCCTTAACCTATAGAGTGTCTAGGAATATGTGTGGCCAACTTATGGCTTACATACCTTCATATTATATTTTTGCAATTCTTGATGTTATTAGTATGGTTAGCCTATGGAATAAACATGGCTAAGAAAATTATATATAAGAGGTAGTGGTTAGTCATATATCATCATATTACACGTAATTATTTTATCACATTAGTTTGGAGGTTCGCCCTTGAAGTGGTTTAGTTATATCTATCAAACATTTTTCTCTGTTTTCAATTACTATGTTAATCTATTATATCTACTCTCATTTATAAATTATATTTTTCTAATATGTGATCATCTAAGTAATTTAATTATAAGTGGTATAAAATCATTGGTCTGGGCAAGTTTATACGGTGATATTTTTTTTAGATTTAGTTTTTTGCATGTCATACAAGCTGAAGGATTGAAAAACATAACTTGCAATCCTAAAAGAATTTAATTAATTCATCACTAAAATATTTTTAAAAGTGATTATTTAAAAAAAATTAAAAAAAAGTTTGGAAAATTTTCAACATTTTGAAAATTAATAATCATTGGATTCATCTATACGAGATTATTGAAATGGGGTAATCCATTGATATACTTTTTCACGCTAAATTTTTTCAATCTTGTGCACATTAGCATTCATTAGATTAATTTCATTGAGGTGACCATGATGTCCTCATCTATAAATAAATATTTTTAAGGATTGAAAACCTCCTAAGGTTTATACATGGCTGGTCTTAACACTTGCAGATATGAGAAAGGGAAAAAAACCCCATGAAAATACTCACAAGGATGACATGGAATATATAAATTTTGATCCATGTATTTTTTTAAAAATTTAACTATTTTTAGATTATGTATTTCTCATGTTTACTAGGATATAATTAGGTATTTCATCTTTTTAATAGTTTTTCTTATGTTGGGATTTATCTCACATTGATTAGCTAGGCTAATTTTTATTTTTGCCTTACCTACATATGAAAGGGCTTCCTATTATACTAGCATGTCCTATTTTGATTTAAAATATTATCTACCTTGTTCTTAAATTTCATATTTACAAATTATTTTTTTATGTTTTTCTTACTAACTCTCCATATCTTGGATTCTTTTAATGGTTTTACCATTCCTAATAACTTCAATCATAATTACATGGTATGGTGAAAAAATATCACCTTGATCCGGATAAATGAGACATCATAGGGATGTGAGGAGACTTAATGGATTACAATATCAATGAAAAAAAATAACTAGGTAATTGTCCATATTTTTAGCTCATCCATTACAAAATAGACCTTCACCACTCTAGCTTGGTTCTCCTCATCCAAACAATCACAATGCCAATCTTGGTTAGTTGTCAATGTTGCAAAAAATGGAGCTACATAAGTTTGATGGTATTCATTCACTCACATGGATAATTCAAATTGAAAATTTATTATATATACATTAGATTCAATGTTTAAAATAAGTTTTCATGGACTCTTTGTATATCTATAATTTAAGCATTTCATTTTATTATAACGGTTGTGTGCTCAAAATTAAAAAAAAAGGCATCTCTTAGTTTCCTAGTATATAATTTATTAAAAGATACAACTCCACTATCACATCAATGTCTCAGAAAACTTCTTCCACTAGATAGCTAAAATATATAAAATAAGGACTGTAAAGGATTATATTCATCAATATAAGAATATATCCTTTCATATATATATATATATATATATATATATATATATATATATATATATATATATCACTTAGTAAAATCTAATTGTCCTATTTTTAGGTGGCCTCAACAGTACCATCCAATTATAGGTTCTCATGTTTAACCCCAAACCAATATCTAAATCGATCCCAAGGGCATGCATGGTAGAGTAAAAGCGCTGATTAAATGAATACCTTCAACTAATGTCTGCAAACTCACATTATTGGTGCCATCATTTCCTTAGCCTACCTGATTCACCCATTAAGAAATTGAGAAGCATGTAAGAGTGTTTTTTTTTTGATCTGAAAGTAAATGGATCAAATTAAATCATTGTGATTAAAATAAGTTCTTTTACATTGAAGTTTTGAAGGAATTTGATGAATACTTAGGTGAAGGTTTAGATGAACTTGATAGGAATATGAAAATGATCAACCTACTATTTCCTATCATACACTTTTTTATATTAATACTCCTCAAACTCTTAAGATGGTGTGTTTACTTAATAAACAAAATGTGACTATGTTGATTGATTCTCATAGTACACACAAAGTAATAAATGTTAAGTTGGATATTTTTTGAATTATTTCCTTTACCTAGATCTATAATTATAAGTCATAATTACATAAGATGTTACCATCAACTATTTTGTAAAATTCCATAGTATTAATATTGATATGGGATACTGCAGGTTAGATTCTCTTATGTTTTCTATTCTCATGATAGGGGCTACCATTATTTTATGAGTGTAATGGATCACCACTTTGGGAGCTATTGAGATGAATTTCTAGTAACTATTTATGTGATTCCATTTAGAAGGCATGACATTTGAACTATGTGGATTTTGGGATAAATATCCACACTTGGTTAGTTCCCATCAAATGGAAAAGATTTTTAAAAAAGGTACTGAAGTATTTGTGTCTCACTTGTTTTTCGTATAATTTCAACCAACTAGGATTCTACCCATATTATTTTATAAATTGTGTTCGATGACCATTGTGTTGTTTTTGGTGACATGTAAAAATGACTTTCACCAAACTCACTAGATGATCATGCCATCAGACTACTTCCTAGAAGTACACAGCCCAACATAGAACCCTACATGTATGCATATGCCTAAAAGAGTGAAATTGAAAATATTCTATAATATTTTTTGGAGGCAAGAATCATCTGACACAACCAAATCAAATATTCTTCCCTAATGGTCATGGTGTATGAGAACAATGTAAGTTAGAATATGTGCCTAGACTATAAAAAATTATATAAGAATGCCATTAAAGATAAGTTTATTATTCTAGTAATTAATTATTTTATAAATTAATAACATGGTGTGGTTTATTTTTCCATGTTATATGTTTTCTCTAGGTATCATCGTATTAGAATCTAAGAAGAGGACATTCAAAAGTCATGAAAGACATTGCAAGTTTATGATTATGTCTTTTAGCTTCACAAATGAAAAATCTACATTTAGAGTTTGATGAATATTATTTTAAAGCCATTTTTAATAAAAAATCATTCACATATTTATTTAATAAACACTCATTTTATTGGAATGTTAAAATTACCAAGGAATTCAAGCAGTTGAAATTTTTTATGTGCACCACTCCAATTTTGGACACCCTAAATTTTTATAGATATTTTGTTGTGAAATGTGATGCATCATGATATGGCACAGGGGTTATAATCATTAAATAAGGAAGAAAAATTGCATTTTAGAGTCATAAACATAAAGATAAAAATAGGATCAATCTAATCTATGAGAAAGATATGACGCCTATTTTTCATGAAATAAAGCAATGGAGAACTTATCTGTGGGTCATCACCTTCAAGTAAAGACTTATCATGGCATCCTCAAATATTTTATGGAACAAAAATTTAATTTCAAAGAACAACAAAAATGGGTAACAAAACTTTTATGATATCATTTTTAAATTGTCTATAAGAAAGGAAAATAAAATGTGATGATAGATATACTATCCCAAATGTATCTATCACTTGAGTCATTGTTATGCGTAATGAATATTTGGTAGGTAGATTGGCTACAGTAACTAATATCATAATTGGATAATGAGAGTGATACCCATGACTTGATTAGAAATATTTAGCAAGGTTCCAGGGGATTTTAAAAAATTACATGGAAGGGTAATGCATTATGATATGAGGATAGATTATACATGTCTAAGCATTCTCTCATAAAACATAAAGTCCTTAAATACCTTCATGTATATCCATTATGAGGCCACTAAATATTTTTTAAAACATATCCTAGAATACATCAAGATTTATTTTGGGAAGGACTCAATGGGGATGTCTAGAAACATGTGGCTCAATTCATTGTATGTAAATATAATAATGGTGAAACCACTAAGACCCTAGGTCTATTACAACATTTATCCATCTTTATCTAGTATTAGGATGTGGTTTCCATGGAATTCATTACTGGATTACCATCTAAGGGTTAAATTATTATCATGGTAGTTATAGATCGAGTCACAAAGTATGATCTTTTTTGTTCCTTATCACAACCATTTATTTCCATTATATTAGCTTCTAATTTATCTTTATAGTTTATAAATTACATGTAAATCCAAATATCATCTTAAGTAACCAAGATCCCATAGTTAATGGTAATTTTTAGAGAATTATTTGCATGTTTTGGAACCCAATTGTGTCACATCTGATCCTATAATCCTAAATTTATGGATAAATAGAGATATTAAAAAATGTATAGAAGGGTATATATATATATATATATATATATATATATATATATATATATATATATATTTGAAATACATTAAAAATGGGTTCATTATATGCCACCTGTCAAATGGTGGTATAACAGTTCTTCCAAAATGCCTCCCTTTATGACATTCTTTAGGTATCTCCCTCATCTATCATTTCAGCCTTGGGTATAACACATTCAAGATCAATAGGAGGTAGTAGTTAGTTTACAAGAGAATTTAGTAATTACATAAAATATAATTAAGCAACTAATGGATCAACACTGTAGTGCACAAATTTTTTTCATAGGTTATTGGGTCTTTGATAAGTAAGCATATGCATCTGAAGAAATATAAATATGATAACAAGTTATCCCATAATTATTATGGCCCTTATCATATGTTTTAAAAAAATGGCAATGTGACTTGTAATCTAGAATTACCCACCTCTACTCACATGAATCTAGTATTCCGTGTACCTTGACTATAAAAATTAATTAGATATAGATTTTTCATTCAGACTGAGTTAACTAAATTTTATGAATAAGGCTAAGTCATTATGGATCCTAAAGAGATGTTTCACATAAACACTAGGAAACTATGCACCATATTTATTATTGAGTATTTAATCAAATGGAATATTCTACATTATTAATATGCAACATGGGAGGATGAATATTTACTACAATAATATCCTAGTTTGATTCAACATTGAGGACAACAAATTTATTAAGCGGATGGGCATACTATACCCCTAAACTATAGTGCATCTATAGATATGAATGTTAATCTTTTGTCTTACATACCTTCATATTATTTTATTGCATTTATCTATGTTCATAGTATGGTCATCCTATGAAATAACCATGGATAAGTAGAGTATATGTAAGAGGTAGTGGTTAGTATTTTATCATCATATTATGAATTTTACTCTTATTATATTTTAATGGAAGTTACAACTTTGAAGTGTTTTATTTTTATTTATCTAGCATTTTGTTATTTAGTCAATTATTATGTGGATCTATTATATTTGTTCTCATTTATACGATATATTATTCTACTATTAAAATATCTAAGTAATTTCATTAAAAATATGGGTCCAAACTTATTATATAGAGTGATATATTATTCTACTATGCTAATTACTATGAAAAACATCACTATAGAAACTTTACTAAATTGATTCTCTAATGATGTGTACATATGGATATGATATATTATGGTATATGGGTTAATGGATATGGAGACATGTGTTACACATCCACCTTAGTTACTTATATGGGTCAATTATATTATCATACATGAGTAACTTATCGAATTAGTATATTGGGTAATGTTCGACCTACAATGGGATTATGAGGTTATCCATACTATGATAGATAATTAGAGGTATATATAAAGGATATGAAATTCATTCTAAATAAATCAATCAAGTATGCATCGAGTCTTATATTTGGTATAAGCTTATTTTAGGTTGTCCCATAAATTTGGCATTCTAGAGTTATTCCTTCCTGAAGGAGTATTGTATGGTGTTACCATACCATAAGGGTATTATTTTTTTATGCATATCTTGAATATTCAGGCATCTTAGCACAACATTATATATTGTGTTGTGTTCATATACATTATATTATGAATATTTTAATTATATAATGCATGGATCATAACAAGTGGTATCAAAGCATCAAGTCAAGCAAATATTATGGATGAAACCTTAATTTTGGTGAATCGCTTATATATTTCAATTTGTTGTGTATTTCTCTATAGTTTTTGTTAGATTTGAATAATACTTCAAGGATGTTACAAAAAAAATGAGGTTTGATGATCGATTTTGGGGGAGTTATTTCTATTTTATATTTTTTAATAATTTTTTAACATTTGGAAAAATTGAAGGAATGATATATGATTTTTTTACATATTTAGTATCAACATATAAAAAATATACAATATTTTTTATGTAATTTTTTAGAAAGTTTAGTGGGATTTAACATGATTTTATGATTTTTCAAAGATTCACTCTACAAGCCATAAATTTCTTAATTTTTCAAAATAAAATCACCAAAATTGTAATATCATACATGGAAGATAAAATAATTTCATGGATATCATGATATATGGTGATGGTTAGAGATATTGGTTACAATTAATATTATTGTGAAGAATAAGTTCATGAAGTTTTGGTACAAGAAAAGGAAGGTCGCTTCATAGGATATCATAGTTCATCAAGAATAAAGAACAATCAATGTAGAGTATGAGGATGATGTTGAAGTAGGTGAAGAAGAGTAGGACAAAGATTCAGATGAAGACAGATGAATAAATAATACAAGCATATAATAAAATTTCATCTATGTAAGAGACAAAGGAAAAACAAAATTAAATGGAAGAAGAGATAAAAGAAAATGTTGATAGGGTTAAAGTATTAGAAAACATTGAGTGTATTGAAACCCACATGAACATGAGAGGCAATAATCATGGATTCATATTAGGGAGTGTCATATAAACAATAAATTTTGATATATAGGAAATCAGGTATTATGGGTCAATTAGTATGGCTATACCTGGAAGCAAAATAATAACTACCATGGTAAGGAATGGAATCAGACTAGCAGAGTGTCATATGGAACATGGAATCAATGGGTAAATCACTATGATTATGAATGGAAGAATAAATGATATAGTCATGCATGGAATCAGAGTAGTGCAACTAAATATGGTACATGGAATCAAAGGGGAAACAATTATGCATGAACATGAAGGAGGTAAAATTGTGATCATTAATGTAATAGAATTATTAAAATAGAATTTGGAAATAATTCTATGGAGATATCACCTACCAAGATGACATACAGGTGGTTGGATGATCGATCTTGCAGACAAATGTGTAATGATTTGAAATGTAGTCATTATTTAGTTTCTTCTTATGTCTTGGGGACTAAAATTTTCAAGGAGAGAAGGAATAATATGTAAATAAAGATATTATATATTAATTTATATGGTTTCATGTATATGATAACATGTGTCATACATCCCCCTTAGCTATATGGTTCTAGTATATTAGGATACATGAGTGACTTATGAAATCAATAGATTAGGTAATGGTTGGCCTACATTATGATTAGGATGTTACCCATCCTTTATTAGTTTATTATATGTCTATGTGAAGGATATGAATATCATTTTAAATCAATAAATCATATAAGTGTTGAGTATTCTATTTGGTAGAAGGATATTGGAGGTTGTCCCCTAGAAGAGGCATTGTGGATTTATTCCTTCCTAATGGAATACTATATGGTGTTGCCCTACCAAAAAGGTATTGTTCTAGTTCTAAATATATTGAATAATTTAGCATCTTGGACCTATAATAAATATTTTGTTGTGATGATATAAATTATATTATACAAATTCACTTTATTATACGTATGGATCATAAAAAGTGGCATCGGATCATCGATTTCCAAAAATATTGTGGGAAAAACCCTAAGTTTGTAGAATCACTTATATCTTGAATATATTAAAAAAAATTCTACAAACATTTTTTGGTGTTGAAGAATATATGAAGGAAGTCACAGTATAAAGATCAAGGTCTTATGATCAGATTTGAAGGAGTTATTTAAATTTTCATGTTTGTAATGAATCCATCAGATTTACTAAAAATTACAAAATTTTGTTATTAATATTTTATAGATTTAGTATCAACATACACGAAAGATATAGTCAAAATTTTGTAATTTTTTGACAAGTTTTGTTAGATTTATCAGGATTTTATGATTTTCCATAGATTCACTCTATATGATAGAGATTCTTGAACTATTTTCATAAAATTTTCAATAAATTTGTGATATCGTAGATGGAATATAAAACAAGTTCATGGATATCATGAAACATGGTGATGGTTAGTGACTTTGTGAAAAATCAATATTAATGTGTAGAACATATTTATGAAGTTTTGGTACAAAAAAGGATAGTTACTATACAACATATCATAGTTGTAAATGCATATAGAGAATAATCAATGTAGAACATGAGGATGATATTGAAACATATGAAGAACATTATGAGGAATATTTAGATGAAGGCTTATATGAATAAATGGTACAAGAAGATAAGAATATTTTATATACTCAAGAGATAAGGGAAGCATCAAATGAAATAGTTGTAGAAATAAAATAAAAGGTTGATAAGGTCAAAATATCAAAAAAAGTTGAGGCATATCAACACCCACATCATCATGAGAGGAAATAATTATGGATTCATGTCAGGGAGTGTCATATCAAAAATCACTTTGGCTATATAAGAAATTAGATTACCAATCACTATGGATACATAAGGAATCAATGGAGCAATAACTATGGCTATGAATGAAACCAATTTAATAAATATTATGTTTAGGAATGTAATTAGAGTAGTATAATGGAATATGGAACATCGAATAAGCTAGGAAATAACTATGACTAAACGTGGAATAATAAATTCTTTGGTCATGCACGTACTTAGATTAGTATGATAGAATATAGTACATGGAATGAAAGTAGGAATAATTATACATGAACACTAACATGATATAGTTATGATCATGAATGTCATCAAATTATAAAAATGAAAATTTCAAACAAGGTTGGATAGCTATCACCTATAAAGATCATAGGCAACTAGTTGGATGATCAATATTGTAGACAAGGGGAAATGATTTGAAATTCACTCATTATTTAATTTCTTCTTATGTTTTTGGGATGAAACATGTCAAGTAGGAAAAGAGTGATATGTACCTAGGGATATGATATATTAATATATATGGTTTTTTGGATATGCCAACATGCGTCACACATAAACCTTAGTTGTATGTGTCAAATATATTATGATAATGAGTAACTTGTGGAATTTGTACATTGGGTGATGGTTGACCTACACTGTGGATAGGAGGTTACCCTTCCTTTCTTAGTTAAATATATGTCTATACAAAGTATATGAATATTAATTAAAATAAATCAATCTAGAGAGTGTAGAGTCTTTTATTTGGTATAAGGATATTGGAGGTTTTCCACTTAAAGTGGCACTATGAAGTTATTCCTTAATAAAGGAGTATTTTATGGAGTTGGTCTATCATAAGGGTATTTTTATATTTCTTCATGTATTGAATAATTCAGAATCTTAGCCAACTAATATGTATTGTGTTGTGATAATCTACATTATATTCCTCATATTCCAATTATTATAATCACGGATCATAACAAGTGGTATAAGAGCATAGATTTAAGAAAATATTGTGGATGAAAACCTAAGTTTGGATAATTTATTATATCATTCAATCTATTCAAAAAAAATTTATAATTTTTTTGTATTGAAGAATATTTCAAGGAAAGCACAATAAAGAAACTGATGTATTATGATTAGTTTTGAGAGAGATAATTGTATTTTATAGTTTCTAATAAATTCATCATATTTGTCAATATTTAAATAATTTTTGTATGAAACTTTTATAAATTTTTTATCATCATAAAAGAAAATATACAATCAAAATTTTGGAATGTTTTGACAAGTTTTTAGGGATTTATCATGATTTTATGATATTTCATATATTCGGTATACATGCTGAAAATCTAAAAAAAGAAAAATAAAAAATCACTAAAGTTGTAATATGATATATTTAATATATAAGAAATTAATGGATATCATGATATGTGGTGATAGTTAGATACTTGGGGAAAAATAAATATTAATGTGTATAATTTCATGATGTTTTGGTAAAAGAAAAGGAAGGTTACTTTATAGGATACTATAGTTAGAAAGGCACAAAGAACAGTCAATATAGAGCATGAGGATGAGATTGAAGTAGGTGAATATGAGCATGAGTAATATTCAAATGAATACATAGACAAGTTAATAGTATAAGAAGAGAATAACACTTTATCTAGTCAATAGATAAGGGGACCACCAAATTAAATGATATAATAGGTAAAAAAAATGCTAATAAATTCAAAGTATTTGAAAACATTGAGGTATATGAACACCCAAATTATCATGAGAGGAAATAATCATGGATTCATGCCAGGGAGTATCATAGAAATAATCACTTTGGATATATAAGAAATCATAGTAGCAATCATGAAGGATACACAAGGACTCATTGGTGAAATCACTATATCTATGCATAGAAGCAAAAGAATAAATATTATGATCATGTATGGAATTAGACTAGAGAATTGTCATATGGAACATGAAATCAATGTGGAAATCACTATCACTACACATGGAAAAATAATTTCTATGGTCATACATGGAATCATAGTAGTGCAATAGAATATGGTACATTGAATAAATGAGTAATAATTGTTTATGGACACCAAGGTTGTACATTTATAATGATGAATGGAATCAAATTACTAAAATGAAATTTTAAAAAAATGATAGATATCTATCACCCACCAAGATAACATATGGGTGGTTAGATGATGGATCTTGGAAATAAGTGGGCAATGATTTGAAGTGTAATCACTATTTAGTTTTTTCTTATGTTTCAGGGACTCAACATGTAGAGGGAAGCAATGATATGTACATAGGATTGTGATATATTAATGTAAATGGGTTCGTGGAGATGCTGAAATGTGAAACACAACCTCATTATCTAGTTAGATGGGTTTAGTATATTAAGATACATGAGTAACTTTTGAAATTAGTACATTGGGTAATGGTCAACCTACTTTTGAATTATGAGGTTACTCATCCGTTTTTACTTAATTATAGGTCCATATAAAGGATATGAATACCATTATAAATAAATAAAGTATTGTGTCTTTTATTTGGTAAAAGGATATTAAAAGTGACCCCCTTGAACTAGAATTGTGGAGTTATTACTTCCTAAATGAATATTGTATAATGTTTCCATACCTTAAGGATATAAGTTTATTTTTGCATATATTTAATATTTGGTCATCTTGGCCCACAAATATATAGTATTGTGATGACATACATTACATTCTACATATAAATTATTATAAGTGAGGATCATAACAATTGATTTCAACTGGTTAGATCATTATATGTTTCCATTCAATTCATTTTAGATTTGGGGATGACTATAAGGAGGTCTATATGGTGCTGTGAACTAAAATAAGAGGGTACCCTAAGAAGGAACCTAACGTATCCAATATTAGTGAGACAGTATTTCTATATTCTATTTATTAGATTAGATTATTTTTTTGGATAAAAGAGTGTTCAAGTTTTTTGGACTGACATTTTGACTCACACTCCATAAACCATCATTAGGGTATAATAATGAATTAGTTGATATTCCAAACTAAAATATTCCCTTATAGATACAAAAATAAATATTTGTGATGTCCTTGTGTGTCAAAAGGTAGGGGAGGAGGGGAGTACAAAAAGAAAATAGATCTCAAAAATTATAAATTAATAACAATACAAAAATACAAATAAAACAAAATTAATAACCAAACTGATAAAATAAAATCAAGATTTAATTATTAATTATGAATTATTAAGAATTAATTATTTTAGGATTATAAATGTTATTAATTATGATAATATTATAATTTTTAATATAAGTTTATTAATTTGATCTAAATTACAAACTATAACTTCCATATTATAAATTATAAGTCATATTTATAATTTATAATACATGACTTATAATTTATAATATGCAATTTTTAATTTTTAATTTAGATCAAATTAATAAACTTATATTAAAAATTATAAAATTAACATAATTAATAACATTTATAATCTTAAATGTTTTTACTCTTAATAATTCATTATTAACCATTTTTAATCTTAATTTTATCTTGTAAATCAGGTTATTAATTTTAGTTTTTTTTTTTTTTTTAATGTTTATTTTGTTATTAATTTATAATTTTTGAGCTCTATTTTTACACACAAGGACATCAATGAACTTAATTATTATATCTATAAAGGACTAGCTTGGTCTGCAATATCAAATAATTCATTCTCATACCTTGATGATGGTTCATGGAGTGTGAACCAAAATGTCAGTCCAAGAAAATATAACATAGTTTTATCAAGAAAAGTCCTCTTATCTAGCCAATATTATCCTACATTATGATAAAAGAGAGTAAGGGTGGATCCTAGGTGGACTTGACTTGGTATAAGTAAGAGGAAGAGTTTGTATATTTCTGGTAAACTTTTCATATATCTTTTTGGATGATGCATGCCAGGTGATATTATATTTGTGGCTTGTTTATCTTTTTTTTCCAATGTTTTTTTGTTATTGTGAATTTTCATTAGTTATTTTAACTTATATATATAGATCTTAAGTGATACTATTTATTTGGAAGTTATCAGAAAGTAAAGGTGTTTTATAATCGTTGCTTGTTGTTTATTAGTTGGTTTTTAATAGTTAATTTTTATTTTCAAGATTTGGTAACATGTTACTTGTTGGATTAGTGTTTTGTTGTTTGGGATATTATAAGAGACATGTATGTGATATTAAATTATTTATCATTTTATTCATTATTAAAGTCTCTTGGTCCTTTCAAAACTTGATCTTCTATCATATAAAAAAAAAAGAAGGCAAAAAATCATGTAGGCTACTCTGTGGTAACCTCTATTTTTTTATTTTTGTTGTCCTCAATAAAATATTTAACCATCATTTCTAATTTTTCATACAAATATTTTAGAAGAGCCAAATAATAACAATAACATACATGAGTGGCTACGAGAATTATGGAGTATAAATAAAACCTGCCTTAAATAGAAATAGGCTTTATAATTTATAAGAAAATCAAAATTTCCCACTCCTTCTATTGCATACTAAAAGAACATAGAGGAGGATATATAAAATGAAAAGTAAATAGAAATAAATGTTAAATACACACTTTCTATATCCACTTTCATTAATAAATTTGGATCCATTTTGGAGATAGAATCATGATTTATCTATTAGACTGGGCTTTAGTCCATTATAATCTAGATTCCAAGGATTTAATTATTAATTCAAGATAGTGAAACACCCTTTTGAAGGAGTATTCTTGTTCTAGAAGAGGTAATAAAGATTTTTTTTTATAAAAATTCTCATTTATGATTTAAATGGAGAAATCATGAATTGTAATTCCCCTTTTAAGCCAATGTTTTGCTCTTTTATCAAGAAAATAGCCAAACACTTTCACAACTAAAATGTATAGATATGGGGTAAGATGAAAACCTTTTTTGATGGTGAAATTAATCCCAAATCTATCTAAATTATGACCATGGATGGTCAAATGAATCTAATGTTTAAATAATAAAAATAGATTCTAAACCATAATAATAAATAAATTCAAAGGTCTAAATATTTAAACATGGAAATAGTATAGATTCACTCGATCACTTGGTATGTTCTTCACCCATCACTGCTTCATTTATTGGAATTCCATACCATTAGGTTTGAAAGTGACTTGCAATGATAAAGATGTTAACATGTGCTAATTAATGTGAAATACCATAAAATTTTCATTGAAATTTTATATCCACTAAGACCAATATTAAAAAAAAATATTTACACTTTAGATTGGGAAAATAGTTCCATTAACATACTCTTAAATAAATACTACATAATCTTTCATGCATGTATCATATTTGTCATATTATGTTCCCAAAGAAGATAGGCTATGATGTACTTCTATATATGATGAAGGAATTATGTTTTCCTCTAGTTAAATGACATTTTAAATAACCTAAACATGAATAATCATTTATATAATAAAAATAAGTAGTTTTTAGGAATTATTTTATCTATTAATATTTTTTTAATAAGAAAAAATATTTATTTTACAAATTTTGTCTTTTACTTACTATAATAGTGTTGATACATTAATATTTTTCCCATCCAAATCTAATTGCACACATCTAAATTTGGTAATATAAACTTTTGAAACATCAAATGTGACACATTTTAACATACATGGACTTTTCATACACATTTGAATCTTTTATATAGTTTAGCCTATATATATATATATATATATATATATATATATATATATATATATATATATATATATATACCCAGAGTCATCTTGGCTAGCCTAAATTACCAGATAAACATATTGAAGATCACCATAATATATGAAAGAACCTTATAGAATCCCAAATTATCTTTATACATATATTATATCACTAATTTTATCTCCTAATATAATATGATAAATATTCAAACAACTATGGTTTCACTACATGTGGCGGCCTTTTCTAATAGTGTATATGAACACTCAAGATCTTTTTTTTACATTGGTAAGTCTTAATTTTGTCAGACTTTAAAATTTTCATGGGTCAGACACATTGGGGAATATATAAGAGTAAACTATAATTTAAAATACAGCATAAGATTACAATAACTTCACTATTACATTTATAATCACTTAATAATATTGAGACATACATTATCACTCTATTAAAAAATTATCAAAATCACATATTTATATTAATATCCTTTAAAAGATTAGTCAAATATATAATAATTAATAAAAATAAAATCAATGTTACATGGTTTTAAGTGAAAAAATATAAACATTAAATTGCATTATATATTGATCATGATGGTGCATGATCATGCATATATAAATTAACATGCACACACACACACACACACACACACACACACACACACACACACACACACACACACACACACACACACACACACACACACACACACACACACACACACACACACACACACATGCCCAGGTGGGACAATCACACTTGAAGTTATACCTATTTAAAGTCCTATAAGGTAAGAATAATTTAGTCATTTAACTGGGAGCAGTTGGGGCTATTTAACCAAACTCTCTACCCTTTTTTTTAGGGTTCATCGTGTGTCATAATAATTATTATTATTTTAAATAAAATGGAATGTATGTTAAGAAATATTAGAACATAGATAATTATTTTATTCAGATAATGTAATAAACATTACAAAGGGTATTATATAGCCATGAAATTAGTTCAAATAACCTCCAATAAAATATCATAGAGGCATAACCAAATAACTTGGATTACGTCTACAGGTGAATTATTAAACAAATTAATTAACTAACTCTTATTTAGAGTTATTAACCCTATGGTGAATTAATCATCATAAAATATTATCTAAGATTTTCCCCCTTAATTAATCATACATTAATGTGAATAGGAGTGGAATTATTTAAATGCCTCAAATTTGTCATGCACTAGTGACTTGGTGAAGACATATTCACATTATTCTTCTATTGGGAAATACTAGAGATAGATGTTGTATTGTTGTACATGTTCACAAATGAAATGAACTTGCACCTCAAAGTGTTTTTTGTGTTCATGAAAGACTAGATTGTGAAAAAAAATTATAACACCCTCATGGTCACAGTACAAGATGGTAGGTGTCTTCTACGGTACTCCAAATCCTTCCAATATGTGACATAACCATATCACTTTGTAGATAGCTCATATTATATCATGATATTATTCTTCAATGGAATATTGAGAAACAAATTTTTGTTTCTTGATCCACCTAGATATAGGACTAAATCCTAAAAAGAACACATATCTAGAAGTGAAATTTTTGTCATCAATATTTTCTACATGATCTAAGTCAGAATATCCTATCAAGAAGAATTTGTCATTACTATTATATTCTAGACCAAAGTCCATTATACCCCGTATATATCTTAGTATTCACTTTGTTTCTTTTTAGTGAGGCATCTTTGGCTCCTGCATGAACCTTGAAAGATAGCTAACTGTATAGCTAATGTTTGGCCTAGTATATGTTAAGTAAATAAAATTCCAAATCAACAGTCGATCAAGAGTTGCATTTGCTTATGGTGATGGATTTGGATGAGAAAATTAAAGCCTTGTCTCCATAGGTATAGTAATTAGATTACTATCCATCATAAATTTCTTGAGCATTATCTTGGCATAATTTATCTAGGACACAAAGATGTGGTTTTCCTTTTACCATACTTATAACCCAAGATAATAGTGTAGAATCTTGAGATCTATCATGTCAAATGATCAGTTAAAATATTTATTCATTGTATCTATCATTTCCACTATATTAATAGTGATGACTAAATCATCAACATATACTACAATAATTACAATCAATCCCACTTACTATTTTAGGTAGATATTTGGACTGTAGGGACATCTATAGAATCCATGTTGGATGAGATCTTCATTGATATTTATGTAGTAGGCTTAGGGAGATTTTTTGAAACCATATAAATATTGTATTAGTTTACATACTTTTCCTTCATTACCAAGTGGGACAAAACCTTCTGGTTTTGTCATGTAAACTGCTTCTTGTAGATATCCATTGAGAAAGTCTCTTTTTGCATATATTTGGTGCATCTTCCATCAAATTTGTGTATCCAGAGAAAATATCATTCCATTTGTCTTGATCTTTGCCATAGGATCAAATATTTTCTTGTAATATATGTCTTCCTTCTATACATAACCCTTTGCTATGAGTCATGCCTTGTGATTGTCAATACTACCATCTACTTTGAATTTTGTTTTCGAGACCCATTTATAGCCGATTGGCTTTTTCCCTGGTGGAAGATATTCAATCTACCATTTTTTTTCTTTCATCAATGTTTGATATTATTCATCTATGGCATCCTTCCAAGTTTTAGACTCTAGGGCTTCATAAACTATCAAGGGCTCTACTGATTCAAAAACTATGCTTACTAGGGCCAAACTAACCTCATATTGAGTCATGCTATGAGTCCTTGGTCCAATAGTTGATGTGTCTATAATTCTATCCAATTTAACATCTATTAATTTAATTATACACTATTTAGACATATATTGCATTGTTCTTATGGGTTCATCTACATTAACTAATTTATCATCCTCATCATCATTGTCACCTTCAGTGTGGTTATGACCTTGTAAATTGTCTAGAGGTCTAATTACCAAATAATGTGAGTTTGTGGAAGGCAAACTAGTTTTATTTTTATCATCAAAATATACATCCTTGTTGATGGAGATATTCTTCATTTTATGGTCCATCAGTATATAGGCTGAGGACTCTACACTATACCCTAAGAAGATATATTGCATGGATCTAGTATCTAGTTTCTTTCTCTTCTTTTTAGGAACATACATATAAACCTTATATATAAAATCTCAAATATGAGCAATGAAAGGTTTATTCCATGTCCAGGCTTCATATGGAGTCATACTATGAAGAGCTACAATGGGTGACCTATTCAAAAAATAAACTATTATTTTCACTACTTCTACCCAATATGTGTGTGTCAAACCTAAATCTTTAATCATGCTATGGACCATTTTCATGATAGTGTATTACCGTCATTTTGAAACACTATTTTGTTATGGAGTGTATGGTGGAGTTAAATGTAGACAAATGCCATGTTATTTCAAATAAGTAGAAAAATATTTACTAGTGAATTCTCCACCTTGATTTGAGCAAAAAGCCTTGATTTTATAATGAATTTCAATATCAACTGTGGCTTTGAACTCTTTGAAAGTATTGTAATCTTGGTTTTTAGTCTTTAGATAGTAGAACCACATTTTGTGGGAGTATTAATCAATAAAGAACATGAAATACTAAAATCCATAGTGATTAGATCTAATGGGGTATGAAAGATTGATATGCACTAGATCAAGATTACCAGATGCTCTTGAGGAACTTTGACCAAAAGATGTATGATGTTTTTTCTATTCAATAAAACTAGTGAAAAGATATATATTTTTATTCAACTAAGGAAGTCCATGGACCATGTTTTGATTTTTGAGTGCTTTGAGGTATCTAATACTGACATGACCATATCTATGATGTCATATATTGTCTAACTATGAATCTTGAGCTATAAGTGCTTGATTGTTTTATTGAACAAAGTCAAGTTAAAGCATTTTACCAACACCTGAGACTCATGTAACAATTCTTGAGAATTTTGACTTATCTTTGATCAAACACATATTTTTTCCAATTATTTAATTAAAGCTAGCCTTGAGGTTGTGGTCAAGTAGTTGACTGACTAATAGAATATTCCTTGTGAGTCCTAAAACATACATGACATCTAAGATTTTAAAATCATATCATCTAAGTGGTAAAGAAATACTATTAATGCCTTGAACTTAATAGGATGATTCATCACCCAAAGAGACATGATTTTTTGGTGAAGTCACATTCATGCTATAGAGCCAATCTTGTCTTCCAATCATATGTTAAGTTGTACCTGAGTCGACATACCAAATAGAACTTTATGGTGTTGACTTGTCATGAAATTCTGTAGTATATAGGAAGTCTTCATCAGAGTGGGTGTCTTCCTATTCAACAACACTACCTTACTAGTTAGATTTATTCTTCCAATGCCATTTATTTTTTCCTTGTCCTTTATGTGGATAATATGATTGTTGGTGAATGGGCTTCTTGTTTCTTGAAGAACCTTATGTAAATGAGTTATACGAATAATTATTGATCTCACGACTTATTTTTCCACATATAATGAAAACTTTATATTATTTATCCCCTTATGAATGATGATGTTGACCTTGATTTGTTTAAAATGCTTAGTGTGATTCTTTCCTTTCTATTGATTAGAGGCAAGAGCATATTCTTCTTATTCTTCTTCTTTTATATGCATATACTCTTGCTGTTGCAACATGTTTATCAACTTGTCAGAAGATGTTTTCTAGTATATGATTGTCAATGTAGTAACAAATATCCTATATGAGGGTGATAGTGCTCTCAGAACAATAGGTACAAGACATGCATCTGACACTATTTCACCCAATGCTTGGAATGAGGCCCTCAGGGTTACAACATGATGGAAAAAAGCTTCCACTTTTTCACTAGACTTGAATTTGAGGGAATGAAGTTGACTCTACAAATGAATAATGGTTCCTTCATTTTTGGCCTAATAGACTATTTGTAGCTTATCCCAATCATCTTTTACTATTGTGGCCTCACAAATATGAGGTTGTACCTCATCTGATATTTTGAACATAATTATCAAATTTAATTTCTTATTGGATTTGTTTAATGTATTATGGCAATCAATGTCAGTAGCATGTGAAGTAAGAGTACCATTAATAAAAGGCCAAATGTCTTCAAATTCCAAATGTGTCCTAATTTTAGTTTTTCATGTAGCATAGTTATCACCACAAAGAAGCTATGAGTCTGGTAGAAAGATATTTGGCCCACTTTTGGCCATTGTGTAAAATCTAACCAAAGATGATGGATTGGTTCCTTATTGATCTAGGTATGAACTTCACCCTTTCTGTATACCATCATTCTATTATATAATACCTTTCTTTATACCAACCTTAATTTATATTCATCAGTATGTGGAATAATTTTTCACTTTCTGTATGCCTAGTGGTGAGTGAAAGAAGCATAAACATATGTGAAAGAGTCTAATACATGGTCCTTAGATAGTACTAAAAAGGTTTTGTCCAATCACTAGTACCCGCTTAGATGGATTTTCACATACAAATGCATAACTTTCTTATATACTTGGAAATACCACTAGTTAGGATTTACACCCATTGATTGAAACAAATGGGTAGATGAAGGGATGGTTATGAGTGCATGTGTCCTTATTTCTCCTTAAATATTTAAAGGTATGATGCCAATATGTTATTTTTGTATCTATGTTAGGCTATGGATGTTGTAACTCAAATGTGATGGCTTTACTCATAAATGTGAGTCAGAGGCATCGTTTGTACTAAACACTGTGATTGAGTTTGAAAACTCATTATTTTCTAATTTATTTTCTTGCAAGAATGAAATATTACAATGATTTTTACAAATAAAATGTAAAATTAAAAAAAAAAACACTAAATCCATATTTTAAAATAATATTCCCCCTCTTGAAAATTTTTTTATGACTTTCCTAGATAAATTTATCTAGTTACAACTAAATTTTGCATGATTACCAAAGTTGATTTTTCTTTCAAAATATGATTTGGGAGGATTTGAACATCCAACCTATTCTTTGATAAAATAAAGACCTACCAACTTGCCTATAAATAAATATAAGTATATAAAGGACATAACTTGTAATTAAAGATTTAAAAATTACAAACCATACCTTGTGGAAAATACCATAGATATGAAGATACATAGTTTTGGAGATATTTTACAGTGAAGAACCTTTTTGTAATGGTGGTTTTGGATGGAAAGAAGACAATGCTCTAATGAAGAATCAAATCCTTATAAGCATTAGTGCACTTTTTAAAAAAATATCTTTAAGTGGATTTAAGAAAACTCCTTTCCTTTACAAAGCATATGAAGCCATGCTACATATATTCTTATTTTATCATTCCAAAAAAATAATATAAGTTGGAAACAAACATAAAAATGCCTTATTTATAGAAATATTGTTGTATTTTTAGTAATGAGAGAAAATTCTTCTCCAAGGCATATTTTAATGACAAAAATAAAGAGATTCAATTATATATTGAATAAATTCACATAATCAGATAAAGGGATACTCATTCATTCTTCAGTCGTGGTATAAGGGTGCCTCAGGGCTCTACCTCCTGTAAATATCCTAAAAATAAAATTTGTAATCTGAAACCAAATATTAAAAAATATTGAAGCATGAATAATTATTTTATTTAGCTAGTGTAATAAACATTACAATTACTATTATATAGCCATGAAAGTAGTTCAAATAACCTCTAATAAAATAGCATAGAGTCAAAACCAAATAACCTAGAATAAGTCTATGGGTGAAATAATAAACAAATTAATTAACTAAATTCTATTTTTAGTTATGTACCCTATGGTGAATTAATAACCATTAAATATTATCTAATAATGTAAAATAATAAAAGGCCATATGACTGAAGGTGAGTTCACATTCAGGAGGTATATATATGTGAAGGCAAAGAAGTCTGAGGCATTACTAAACTACATAGTGGATAAGGATAGAAATATTATGACATAGGTTGTATCAATCGGCACAAGGGTCTCAAATTCACTAGTAGCATCAACATAGGTAATCATATCATATTTCATGATCTAAGTATTTAAAAAGAAAGTATAGATAATTTTTATTGGTAACGACCAACATAGTGAGCATTGAACATCAAAACATATATGTTTCTGTCTTCCATCTAGATTTGTCAATTTTATATGTGAAATATTAATCATACATTTTACATTCATATTTGTATGATTATTTAGCTAATTCAAATAATATGTATACTAATAGTTTAAAACCACTTACATTACATTAATCATAAAATAATTATAAAATTTTGGGGAACCCAATCATTGACATCAACATGCAATCCCATAGGCCTCTACCTTGGGATTTCATATTCTCATAGGGTTTAAAATTTATCTTTTATTAGGGATTGGATATCGAATCTAATTTCTAGTTTCCCCTCTTCACATTAAAAATGCCTAGGCATTATTGAAATTGACATTAAGAATTTATATATTGTAACCCAAGCTATGATTATAATTTTTACATACTTTATAAAATATACATGTTTAAAATTCATGGAAAGAAACAGAGTAAATTTATCTAATAAAAAACTATTTCATATATTAATAATGATGAACTCTTATCTCAATTTTTTATAGACATTTACTTTTGACCAGGGCTAAAAAGTAGTCTAGGACACATTTGGGGGGGCTAGATCCATAATTGGTCATCTACAACATTTATTAGATATATGAATAATGACCATAACTACCCTAATAATACCAAAAACGCCCATGATTAACCTAGAGAATAACCAACAACCATTAATATCCTTGATAATATAAAACATAGCCATAACAGACCTCATATGCCTTTAAATAAATTTACAACTAGGTGGGGCTTGAAACAACCAAACCACTTCACCAACTCACCCACATCTCATTGCTTAATGTTTTGGGTATAAATATTTTTATAACCAAAATTTCCAAACCATTGGTGAATAGAATTCCTATCCATGGGTTATGGACTTGACTCGTTATAGTGAACATAGGTTTCAAGCCACATGCTGACCCCCATCACATTAAACAACAAGCTATTAGTCTATTATATTAGATAATTTTCATGAATAATCCACTACAACTTAGTTTGGGAATGGACCATGAGACCTCCCACTTCTAACACTCAACTCACTCATCACTAGGCTATCATCGTAAAGTAAAAAATGTTGGGTAATAGTATTTTTTAAATAGATAAAGAATTGTAAACATTTTTATAACTGTGATGACCAAACCAGTAGCAAATAATAACTAGAAAAATGGGCTATGTACTCAACTCATTGCATTGAACATAATTTTCAAGACACAAGTTGATCCTTATCATAGTGAACAAATATTTGGTAGTCATTTACATTAGATACATTTCATGATTAACCCACCATATATTTTTATGGGAATAATATTAATAAATGGTCATCCTATAAATAGACCTTGAGATCTCCCACTCCTAATACTCACCTCACTAACTACTTATCTATCATTTCTCGGATTGCATTATTAGTACATATTACATTAATATTTTATTTTACATACTTATATTTAATACTACATGGGAAATTACATATATGACTACATTCATTCTTCTTTCCCATAGACCTCAAGGTAGTGGTAATCACAATCACTTCCCTATTACCTACCCTCAGCTAATATTAGATATGGATTTATATGTTATCAAAGATCAATGAGGTAGGGTACATCATCCAATGGGATATTGTATAGGTATCCAAAATGTTTCTTTTAATCATCTTCCAGCTATTAAGGTACCAATAAGTGAAACTAAAAATTATGATGTCATTAATCAACTTAAAAATACTCCATCTAAAATATCTATATTAGATATGCTAAAGAGATCCACTATATATAAGTACATTATTTAATTACCATTAAGTGATGTAACTTTATTGAACAACACAAAAATATATTATGTCATTCTAGTCCAAATATATTTTTTATTCTTCACTATTCATCATAATTATTTTCATGATATGTTATCTATGATCAATTTTTATAATTTTCTTACACTATAAATGATATGATTTATCTATGGACACATTTAATATGATGTTGTTAGTGCATTTTTTTAATTCTATCTTATGGTTTTTACTACATGTATATATAGATTTATAAGGTGTAATATTGAGGTAGGCAAGTGTAATAATGATTTCACCATGTTACATTTCACATGTCTAATATTTATTAAAATTGTTTTGTGTGGATGCACTTGACATCTTCCAACCAATGCTTACATCTTACACATAGTGCTCACTAGCCATTTGGCAGTTGTCTCGTGTTCACATTTATACACGTAGGTGGATTTATTCCTCTATTTTATGTATTTATGTACATCTCCAAAAATATATTTTCATGGTTTATACCAAAAATTATTCTTCTCATATTTGGTTCCTCTTTTCTTCAAGACTTTCTTTTATAACATGTTAAAAGTCTAGTGTCCTTGAATCTCACTAGTTTTTTATTGTGACCCATTCTAACATATTATGGTTCATTATGACATTGGATCATAGTGCTTTATAGTAAAATAAATTAATTTTTTTTTAATGTATTTTTTAATATTAAGTATTTGATTTTGATTGTTATAGACTATTTAATTTTTGAGTATGTTCTTCTCTTGTGTCCTTGGATGATCAAGAGAATTAGAAATGAATGAAGGATATAACATTTATATAAGTACATTTTCATGTATTATAACCACATCAATTGAATTTGAAAGGCATATAAACCTTAGGATCCCATATTAATTTATCAAAATATTATGTTTTTGTAAAAACTCATTTTTTTTTCAAGTTTCTAGTTTACCCATGTATTATTCTACATAGTTAATTATATAGTTTTGTAGGACTAAAGGTTTTTTAAGAAAGGTAATATAAATGGGGTTTTATATGGTTTTAATAAATATTAATGAGTTTGTTTCCATTTTTGGTTATAGATTCTGCTTTGGATATATCAATAGATTTAAATGACCTCAGTTTATGTGTAGTCGTATACTATGTGGTTCTATGTTGTGGACTACATGAGGGTTTTTAGACTCTATCTCAATAGCATAAATTTGTTTATATGCTATTGTGTGTGCTACATTATGATGTATATTGTGTTTTACTATATATTCTAAGACATATATTTATCATCCTATTGATATGCGTATTATGCAATGGAGGCTACTGAACTATATTGTGTTATTCAATTGTATTAGGTAACTATATATGTATGTAGTGTTGTATTTATATATCTACATGGATTAATATTATTTTTTATACCTCTTACACACTATATAAATCATCTATCTATGAGGATATGTTGTAATGTTATAAACTATTTGAAATAGTCCTATATTGGCATTGTTGTATGTTTATGTGCTTGCACCAGATACATATTGTGGATGTTGTATACTAATTAATGGTTTGTAACATAAAATAATCTATTTATGCATAAATACATATTTTTTTAATGCTATACTTATACAATTTACATTTTATAACACATCATTAATTATAATCCACATGAGATCAAGTGAATCCAACCATAATTTTAATTATGAAAAGATCAATTTTTCATAACCAAGGTTACCTATGAATAAGCCATAGAAAATTTGCACCAACTCAGAAAATAATGATTGAAAAATTTGGGTAAAAAAACAATGTAGACATCACCAAATTTCTAAATCTTAGCCCATGGTCACACAAGAGTTTATAACATGGTTTTGACTAAAACAAAAGGGATAAATAGGTTTGGTAAGATTTGTTGTGAAAACCAAATTATAAAATTATCAAACACATAATTTATTTTATTCAAGAATTAAGAAAACATTGATTCAAAGCAATTGTAGAGCACAACTTTTTGTAGGCAAGTACTTTTAAGTTGACATTTTTTGAAAGTGTTTTTTAGGAGGTATGAAGTAATTTATATCCTTATAAAATTATATATGAACTATATATTGAGTACCAATTCTATACTCACCAAAAACCATAAATTATATATTTATTAAAATAAAGTGTCAAACCTATGCAATTTGTTTTGGGGTTATTTGATGTAGCAATTTCTAAATAGACTTTAAGCCTTCTTGAACTAACTTTGAATTCAAAATGAGACACTTTATTCTTTGAAAATCATCCTCATATTCACATTAATGATATCAAACTTAAACTTAGATATTTATACTTATATGAAACATTCCTCAGAAAACATAAAATCAAATTGATTACTAACCCCATCCTTTAGGTACATAAATTTATTAAGTAAACATATAACTTGTTATTAGGATTTTTTAAATACAATTTTATCTTTCAGAGGATCTTTAATTTGTTATAGTTTTTTTTAATTTTGATAAATATAATCTTAAACAATATAACAATGAAATCGGGTTTTAGGCCTAGGTCTCACTACAAGTATGTGCTCTTATCCAAATGATTTTTTAAATCATTTTTTAATACCTCGTGATTAAATTTACTATAAAAATCCTAAATTTTCTCTTCCTAACAACAAATTTTTCTAGGATTTTTAAAACAATGTTTTAAACTTTTAAACCATAGGCCTTATAGACTAAGATTCAGTGATATATATCCATACAAAGATACTAAATATTTTAAATCACCTGTAAAATAATTTGAATGTCATAAATGACCATTATACAAAATTGTACATGATTTGGTTTCTTTGATCAATAATTATTAAATATTTTGTCTTCTTAAACATTGTTTTAGAGATATTTAATAGTTTGTAGACACATAATCATCATTATCTTTTTCCCTAGAGAGTTTAAAACTCTTAAAATAATTTTATATATTGAATGGCCTTATAAAACACATATTTATCAAAATTTAAAGAATTTTTATGGTTGTTTTATAAATTATTCATGTTTTAGTGACATAAATCATAACCTAGGGTTCAATAAATTCTATAGGACATGAGAGATCAAATAATTAAAACTTTCACATTTTATGGAAAATAAAAAGCTCATATCACTTAGGTTATGAACCTAGTATATTATATCAACTCTAACAATTCATTTATACAATTAAACATTCATGAAAACATACAAATCATACATTCTTTCTTGGACTAAGTGATCATATACCCTATTATAGTACTCTATAGCAAAACATATAATCATAAAAATATGAAATATTATTAATAACAATCAAAGGAATGTTATTAAATTTTTAAAAAGTAAGGGATTCAATAAAAATCATGATAAAACCCTCTTTTATTTATCCTTCTTTCAAAATTCTATACATAGACTTGTAGACTATCACACATACACCAACAACAACCATCATTGAGATTTTATCCTCTTTTTTAATACATTATTAGGATCCTTAATTTATGTTTAAAGGTTTATAAAAAAATTATATTATGCATAAACAAGGTATCATCTTGTTTTATGTAGCTAAGATCTCTCAACCACCTTAGAACTCATTCAAATAGGCCCAATTTGGCCTTCCACATCCATGGGATGCATTTAATTTTGTGTTAGGATAGGTTTATACTAATTGATTTATTTATAAACTCATATTAAATGTGATAAGATAATAAATAATCCTTACCATAAGACCAAACCTTTGAAACATTTTAAACACTTCAAATTTCTTATAAATAATTCAAATTTTTTAATTTCCTATTTTTGTGGGAAAGCTAGAAAGACCCCTAACTGGCCTATAGTGGACAAGTGAATCCTAGTAAATGATTTTTTTTTATGAAAATTGAATCCTCTAACCCCTAAATTCTCAAAAAAAACCTAAATGAACTATTTAAAAACATGCACATTTATCAGACTCTGAAACTTGAAAATGTTCATGAGCTCCTACTCATGAGTCTTAAAAGTTGCTTTTGTACCTATCACTATAAATTCTAGATGATTTTGGTGTATATTATAATTATTCTCCTCTTCACTACTCTTATTTTATTAATTTATCTTACCCTCCTAGATCACAATGGGTATTTATAATGTATAATGGTTGATATAAACCTATATTATCTTCAAATGTATATCCACCTAATTGTGCATTGGTACATTTACCTTAGAACTTGAGTTATTTTTGGATAATTTTACTCTTTAAATATTTACTGAAAGTGTGAGTTTTTGAAGTTACAACTTGATTGTCATAAAAACATACCAGTCCTTTATCTCTTTTCTTACATCTTGTGGGTGATTGGACTTCCTGTAACATATAAGGACTATATTTATACATCTCTATAATTTTAATATTAAATATATAATTATCTTATTTTAATTAAACTACACATGAGGAAAACATATTAAATCAATCAATTTTTTCATTAGGCCCTTGAGGCCCATTCTGAGCTATGAAGGCGATGGTCATAAAGAGAGTAGTTAATAAGAATTTTAGGAACAAATAAGGATTAAATCCTAACATGGATGTTCTATATTTCCTCTCCTACACATATGGAAATTATAATATCATGTTATTTTAGTCAAATTCATGGTCTTACATTTGGATTGCTCCCTATTGTTCCTCTTTCATAGAAACTTTTATTTCTTCTTCTACTAGTACTTATTATTCTATAGATAGGTCAAAATAGTCTTTACTCATATTATTTCGAACATAATTTAGGGGTTAATTAAATTATAACCTCTTATTATCCCTCAAGGCAACCTCTTTCTCTTCACTCTCATGATACTCACTTGGAAAATTTTGTTTACTATTGCCTTCCATGGAAATTTCTTTTGACAAATTAGTTTTTTCAATGTACTTTCTAAAATAGATTTTGTTTTTCATTGATGAAAATGAATGTGACAACTCATTAGTCACCATATTTACATTACTATCCAATGAAATCCAAATTTCTAAACTTAGATCAATTGCCTCAGTGATTTCAACAACTATACTTAGTTTTTCAAGAAATGTATATTTAACGTTTTCTTCATTTACATGTTATAAATTCAAGAACTCTTTATTAGTAATAAAAAATACCTATGTATTGTTTTATATATTTTTTTTACCTTCATATCTCAATGAAATCAAAATATGTAGTTTTTTCATCTTTCTCAAATGCATAGGTGTTTTTTATTCCATCATGTATTTCCCTCTTATCAAACTACTAGGGTATACCCAATAGGAAATGGTTGACATCCATGTGTTGGATTACTTTTGATGATCCAAAGTTAGTATAGTTAATATTTAGTTAGTTTTTAATTTGTTTTAAATAATTGTTGGTTCAGGGGAAATTTTGGTTGTATATCATAACCACCCATGAAAATCCATTAAAGTTTTTCACATGTTTTGTACATAAATATTGAATGAATACAATACATTATAATATTTTTTCAAATTATTTACTTGCAATGTAATTTTTTCATTATTACCCCATGTTCCTAGAGATATCAAAGCATGGTTTTTGGAGTATAATGAATTCAGGGTGAAAATCAAGTGGGGTGAAAGATTTATTCATGTGGAATTTCATAAATGGTATGCCAATAAAATTTTTTCTATTGGTCTAAATTTGAAACTTTGAAAAATTATTTAAATATTTAATTTTTCAAATAGTTTTTATATTAATTTTTTTGGATAAAATAGCTTGTGTGAAGTTATTTATGGCTTGTTCCCTTGTAGTGCATCCAAACTCCATTTTGAGCATTCAAGAATGAATATTTAACCTTTCAAATGATCCAGTCATGATTTTCAAACGCTAAAACCCACTAAAAATCCATTTGTATGGCCATTTTTGAACATGGAAATCTTTGAGAATATACAATATATCTTCCACTTTCATGTAAATTGATTTTATTATTTCTAGATCTAAATTTGAGTTCCTAAAACTAACATTTCAATTCCTAAGGCATATGAGAAGTTTTCTCAAACTACATACAAGTTGTAAAATTGAGTTGTACAATGAAAAATCTAATGTAGTACATCTATTTTATCCCAAATATGCCTGTAAATGGATGAAAAAGTTTCCAAATTTTTTTATTTGATCTGCTAAGTTTTGGATTTTAATATGAATTCCTCAAGACCAAAAATCAATCCTAAAGATCTCCCAAAAGCTTTTCAAGAAAAAAAAATGATTTCTACAGCCCACATATGTAGAATTACAACTTTCATGATGTCTTACTTCATCAAAAAATAGATTTTCACTAGATTTTCTCAATGAAAATCTTCTCTAAAAGTCCTAAACTGATCCATAACTGCATTTGTGTGGTCCTATATGATCTATTATAGTCTAAGGGAGTAAACATCAAGTTCCAAAAAATTTATTAGTAGTAATAGCATTGGATAAATTTTGTATGGTGTTGGAAGTCTGAGCAAGGTTTATTTTTTCATTTGGCAAAGTTTTTTTAATAATTTATCAAATATTAGGGTTTGGATGGGTCCCACATAAAGCTTGAAAGATTTGAGATTTTCACTTGGAAAATTAATTTCATGGAAAATATTAAATTTACTCACCCAAATATTTTTTTATTCTAAGTGAGCAAAAAATAATGTTTATATAGAATTTCCTATCTTTATAAACTTTTAAATGTTCATAGAGTACTTGGAAAGCCTAATTTTGTAAAGTGGTTTGAAAGGGTGAGGTCAAAGGTTCAAATCTTTCTTTTGGAGGAATATTCTCTTTAGATAATCATTTTTTATTCATATGAAGACATAGGGGTGTAAATCCTAATTCTTGTGACACTAGTTGTACATCTTTTCATCTATAAAGGTGGTCATGTGACTAGGTAATGTTCATGGTTTTCAACATTTTAGATACATTGGAATGGTAAAATTTATGTTTTGAAGCTTTCTTATACTATATTTTAAATAAATTTATTATAAATGATGTATCAATGTGTATTTTCATTCAAAACTGACACCTTCAAAATGCAAGTCAATCACAAATCCCTGAATCATTTGTAAAATGGAAGCTACTTTGAAGGTAAAGGCAAAACCTCGATAACATTCCTTACTTTTCATCTTTTTTTGCATCATGGCTAAAATTATGAGCCTCATTGCTAACAATGGATTCCTAACTCCTAAAAGTTATAAGTAATGGTCAATGAACATGGAAAACACATTAATTTTCAATGACTTATGGGAAGTCAATAAAAAGCAAGCAACATTATCCACCGTAGCCACAAAACATATATAATTTCATAAAAGTGACAAGAGTGCCCTTGCTTTATTGAAATCAACTTACAATGCTCAAGTTATAATTAACATAGAAGCCATCAAATCCAAAGCTTGGAAGGCATGGAAAGTTCTAAAAGAATTATATGATAAACAACCTGCTTATAATAAAATTGACCTTCTTATGTATTTACTCAACACTAAACTTTCTGATGATAAAGATGTTTTAGAATATGTGTCATGCATTAAGAATTTGAAACAAGAATATGGCACTACTAGTGGGAAAATTTATGATCAAATGCTCATTTCTATTATTTTGAATTGTCTTATCCCTAGCCACAAGAAATTTTTGGAGATGTTACAACTTAGTGATAATCTTAAAAAATTACATTTGATTTCATTTTTCAGTTGATCACTCAACATGAGTAAAAATTTATATAAAAGAAATATACTGAGGAATTACACTATTCCAAAATAGGAAATCCATTTTATGATCCCAATAGAAGAGACAAGGAGAAACAAAGACACTCTGAGAAGCACACTTTTAGGCATAATCATCATTCTATTTCTTCAAGACATAAGTATAATTTTGGACATAGGGATTATTTAGGCTCTCTAAAGCAAGAGCATCACTACAAACATTCACATGGACACAAGTGCAAGCACATAGATTCTTATTTATGTGGCTATTGTTCCTCTCATTATAGTGGATGTAAGAGAATATGTTACAAGTATGGTGGCATATGACATCTCTATACAGATTTCCCCTCTAAAATGAGGTCCTCTTGACATCGATAGAAGGTAGAAAAAAACATTGCTAGTCACTCCAGTCACTTTGGTCATTATTCTAGTTCCTCTTCTAGCTATTTTTCTTCATATTCTTTTGATGGATGGGATGACTACAAAGTTACTTACTCCATAGTTGATTACTATATATTCTAGGATGATGAAACACCCATCTTTTGTGAGCTACTAGGCACAAGATTGAGATTTGATGTAGTATCAATTTTTGGCTTGTGTACTTTTCTTTCATAGATGTAGTGTTATTATGATCTTTGATGTGGAGAATTTTAATGGTTTTTACTTGATTTATTTACTACATACATTCTCACCTATTACCTGATAGGTGGTGAGGATATTGCATATTGGTTTTCGATTAGTCATCGATGATTTGTGGTATGAGTGAGTATTGTGTTACTAGCATTGTTAGTGATAAGCAAAGGCTTGCGGGAGATGTTGCCAATTATTGGAAATTAGTTTGAGATGTATCATACATAGTACATGGGGAAGCCACATGCTGGATGGATTATATGTGAGGATTGATGTAGTTGGATAGTGCATGTTCATGTTCAACTATAGTGTAGGGATGATCATGGTATGGATCATTTAGGATGCATAGTGTACCATTTTTAGTTGTGGCATAGTCTACTTGGATGACTCACAGTTCTTTGCTTTAGTCTTTCTATATCCTTTTGGATCAAGGGGGAGTTTGTTTGGTTATTATTAATGATCCAAAGTTACTATATTTAATATTTAGTTATTTTTTACTTTGATTTAAATAATCGTTAGTTCATGGGAAAAGTTTGTTGTATCTTATAACCTGTAACCACCCATGAAAAACTATAAATCTTTTCATGTGTTATATAAATAAATCTTGAATAAATACAATACATTATAATATTTTATCAAATTATTTATTTTCAATGTAATTATTTCATTTTTACCTCCCATTCTTAGAGCTATCACCATGTACATAACATCACATAAGGCCTTATTTTTATAGCTACCTATCTAAAACTCAATCTTACATTATTCGTTTACTAAGACCTAATGTCATATTTCCAACCATGCCACCTTATAAGGTTTTGGATGAGTTAACTTCTTCAAATTTAATTTCCCAAGAATATTTAGAGATATTATATTATTAATAATACCACTATCCGTTATTAGTTTTTAGAATTTACATTTTGATTTTTAGGTTGTTTCTAGATAATGCTTTCCTTTATGTTGGTTCTTTGATTTCATTTATTGGTTCGAGTAGTATCCTATTAATTAATGAATATCCCCTTACTTCAGGTTCATCACATGATCTTTTACTCTTCTCTTATTCAAATTTCATAACCTAATTATTCTGGATTACTTGTAGATAATTTGGACATTCATAAGATTTATAGTCATATTTGTTGCAATTAAAATATTTACTACAAAATAATTATCCATTATCTATGGCATATGGCTTTCTTTTCCTATATAAGTGACCTTATCTTGAACTTTAACTTTGATTTTGAGAGCTAATTTCTATTTGACCATAAACATAAATCTATTTGCTTCCATAATGATGTCCTCTACCTATAAATTACTACTTATTCGTTTATGAAATTGGTTTTGTTTCATGGATAGCTTTTCCTCCACTTTCAGAGCTAGCTGGTAGGCTTCTTCTACTAATTTTGTAGATAGAAATTTAATCGCATCTTGAGTGTTGAATTTTAGGCCACTGATGTATCTTGTAACCTTTTCCACATCTTCCTCTATGTAACATGTCTTGATTTTCAATTTTTTGAACTCCTCCATATATTATTTTGCACTCATTTACTTTAATATTAAATTTTGAAGTCTCTTAAATTATTGTGTTTAATAATCCCTTGGAATAAATTTTGAATTTAATTTGGCTAGAATTTTCCCCCAAATTTGTATACTTTTAATACATTTTACTCATATCTCATCCTTAAATCCATCCCACCAAATTGAACCATGTCCTATTAATATTATAAAAGAAGAAACTTGATATTTTAATCATATTATACTTCTTCATTCTAAAAGTAGTTATCTATTACTGAAATCCAGTCAACAAGATCCTTAACATTAATACTACCTTCATAAATGGGAGCTTCTAATCTGGGTCTTGAACTAACTTTTGTGACTTATTTTATGATTTTTTCATCTACACATTCTTTTTCTTCTTACTCTTCCACAGTTGTGTCTTGTATTTTAAGATATTTGTAGGTGGCCTATTGAGAAGATATATGGCTATTTGAACTACTTCTACTTAGAATTACACCTATAAATTTGTAGTGGAAATCATGTAATGAACCTTCTCCATGATTGAACAATTATGTCACTCTATATCTCCATTTTCTTGGGGAATATAGGGAGTAGTCAGGTCTTTTATGATGTCATGTTACTTCAAGAATGCCAAGAATTCCTTTGATGTGAATTCCCCCTTGATCTACGTAGAGGAGATAAAGATGCCTCCCTAACTGGGTGACAACAAGCTGGTAGAAGACATTAAAATGATTAAAGGCTTCAATCTTCTTCTTGAGAAAGAACACCTACATCTTATGAGATAAATCATTAATGAACAACTTAAAGTACTTGAATCCTTGGAAACAATCAAGTAGGGGTCTACATATATTGTTATGTACCACATCGAGATGACCCATGGCTTATGAGGTACTTAGATCAAAGAGAACCCTATGTTGTTTTATAGCAAGTCATCTAGGGTATACAAGAAAATAATGTTACAATTGAAGAAGTACATTCACCATGGCCTTAGATCTGATTTGGTAAAAATAGCCAACAATATGGTACCCATATAGATAATGCCATAATTCATTAGATTCTACCATAAAGGTCGAGAGAGCAATAACATCAAATGAATTAAATCTAGGAAAAATAATAAATACTTCAAAAAATCTCTAGTAATGACCTTACCTTCCCATGAGAGGAGACATGATTTTTTGCCATTCTTTATCATGAACTCTACCTTAACCTTATGATTCAAGATTTGACTTACAAATAAGATATTTTTTGTCAAGCTAGGGACATACAGTACCTTTGTGAGAGTAAATTTTCTTATCCCAAGAGGAATTCTAATAGTTTCAATTCCTTCCAATAACATATACCTTATTATTTTAAATTTAGACTCGATCTACATTGGGTTGATTCATTAGTGAATCAAATAATTCCTTCGATCCTATCATATGCTTGTTATCACCAGAGTTGATCAGCCAAACATTACTTGTTTTTTATGAGGTTTTGGAAATAAGATATATGTTCTTATATGTGACATCACAATTTGATTTTATAGGTACCTCCACTTTAGATTCTTCATATTTTTTATGTTGTGACACTATGTGTATGCCCTTCTTCCATTGCTAGGGATGTCTTTTATATTTATGTGAATCGTCTCCACTAGATGTACCCTCTTGATAGGATTAGCCTTATGTCAAGCAATTATAATAATAATGATCAGTGTCATCTATAATGGTATGACAAATATGACACAATATTTTTGCCTTATGAAGTTTCTAATATTGTTGTGACTTTATTTTTTTTTCTTTTAAGAAATTTGGAACATGTTACTTGGAAATGAAGGATTTATCCTCAAATTCATATTGCAAAAACTAGATGGATTCTTCTTGTTGAAGAAAATTAACCAATTATTCAAAAGAGAATGTTTATTTTGTAATATTCAGTCTCATGATGATTTTAGTAAATTAAGAGGGGAGAGTTCTTAATGTGATCAAAACACATAGATTGTCCTCAATAATTTCTCCAAACACAATTAATGTTGCTCATAGTTCTACTACCTGATATAATAAATCCTCAACTTTCTCACCATATTTCATATTGAGAGTATGAATATTAGACTATAAATGGAGGATATTTGTCTAGTTATTCACCTCATAAATGGTGGATATAATTTCCCAAGCCTCTTTTGATATTGATGAACCTTGAATATGAGGTTGAACATCATCAATGACACTGAGTTTAATCAACATCAGGGATTTTGAATTTGAGTTGTGATATTTTGTTTTCTCATCATCTCTAGCAATATGGGTCACCGTATTAGTGATGATGCAACATAATTATTCTAATTGTAGAATCATTTACGTCTTCATCTTCCATGCAAATAAATTCATTATTTTGAGAAGTTTGACATTAGACCAAATCAATTTTATCACAAACATATATATTTTTATTTATTTGTATAAGATTTCATAATCAAAATATTATTTTATTACTTCAAATTTGTTTTGTGTAAAAATAAATGTACCTTTTCAAGGACAAAAAGTAGCACTGAACTGGGATTGATATGCTTGTGAATTTAGACATAGTTGCATGTGTGGTTGTTTCCCTTGATATTAATCATCTACATCATATAATTTATCGAGATTTGTGCTAATTTTCTATGTCTGGCATTTCACATCGAATAGAAAATATTTGAGAAGGCTTTAGTGAACTAATTCATATAATTGAAGATTTATAATGTTCTATAGGACATATTGTGGATCATAATAAAAACTATTGAAATTCATCCAAAGATTTTAGAAGTGGCATGCATATATGCACCTTATTTTATTCCTTTTATTAAGAACTGCCTTCTTAGGGGTAAGAGTCATAGGATTTTATCTTTCAAAGGATTAGTTGTGGGATCATTCTTCATAGGATTTTCCTTTGGTCATTGTCAATGGTAATCACAACCTCTATCAAATGCTATAGCAGGGGCTTCCATTTTAAACTTCATAATTTTGATCACCTTTATAATGGCAACCAATTGCTTTACATATCCTAGTAGAATGTTATATTAGTGGTTGCAAGTTTGGAAAATGTTATCACTTCAATAAATTTATGCATATACCTCCTACTCAGGTCAACACTCAACACTTGAAATAAATCCTTGATATTGCTTGTCCAGTTCAGACTTTGATGTCAGCTTCTACTTTACTTTTATATGAACTTAAGCCATTAGTTCTTTACTATGTCGATCAAATTCTAGGCATCAACCAACTTATACTTTTATTATGTGTAGATCATGATTTGAAATATCTTTACTGATTATCTTCTTTATCACGTCTACACTTATTATCTACAGTGATGACTACCTTTTTCCACTATATTGTACACGTCTCAGGCTTCAAGCTTCAAAAACTCTGATACCATATGAAAGAACTAAATTATTAATGTCTTTATTCATTGATAGGAGATGAATTTATAAAATAAAAAATATATCAATTAAAATAACTACATCTAACCAACTAACCAACAACCATGTAACTATAATTCTCAACTACTACTCTAAATAAAACATTAAAAACTAGCAAAGTAATAGGTAAAATAACTACAGTAATAGTTTCAAATGCTAAAACCTATGTTATCTCTTAAATATACTTATCAACCATATATGTATCAAAATTTATGGAAAATTTATGGTTTTTTAATAAGTCATTAACATTTTAGTGACTTAAACCCTATCCTATGGTTTCGTAAACTATATAGGACTTGAGAACTCAAACAATGTTAAATGTCACATTTTAAGGACAATTTGAAGCTCCCATCACCTAGATTAGGACCCTTTTATATAATCTCAACTCTTTCAAGTGTTTTCTAATCTTAAACATTCATGAAAACATATAAACAATACCTTCTTTTTTGGAAAAATTCATCAAATACCATGTTATCATACTCTATAGGAAACCATAACATCATAAAAATATGAAAAATGAATAAGAATAGTCAAATTCATGTTTTTATATGTTAAGAAAGTATGGGATTCAATAAAATTAATGATAAAAACCTCTTTTGTTTACGTTTCTTTCAAGATGATATACATAGACCTATAGACTACTAGATGTACACTAACAACTATCACCTGAGATTTTCTCTTCATTTTCATATGTTCTTAGGATCCTTAATTTATGGTTCATGTTGATAAAAATTTTATATTATTCCTAAACATTCTCTCATCTTGTTTCATGTATATAATAACTCTGAACCACCTTATAGCTCATTCAAGCATGTGTAATTTGGCCTTTCACCTATGTTAAATGCATCTAAATTGGTCTTAGAATAGTTTAGACTAAATAAAATATTGATAGACATATAGAGCATGTGACAAGAAACTAAATATCACTTACCATAGGACCAAACCATTTAAAACTTCTTAAACTCTTCAATTTTCTTATAGAAAATATTTATCTTGAATTCCCCATTTTGGCAGTAAAGCTAGAAAGATTCTTAAATGGCCTAAAATGGACAAGTGAATCTTTTTCGATAGTTAATTTTGATGAAATATGACTCTTATAACTCCTAAAGACCGAAAAATAATTATTTGTGTTAGATTAGTTTGTTTACCTTACCTCATGTTCACCTAGATACTTTATTATTCCCACCCACTTATATGTATATATTTCATTTATCTTATTTTAGATGTTATGAGATATTACATATTCATCTACTATATATTATGAGGATAATTTTTAGTTTTTTTAATCCTTTAGGGATAGTTATCTCTTTTTCTTAAGTTTGAGCTCTAGTTTGATCTCTTAGTTATGATTGGTCACTTAGCTTGATTTCTTAGCTATGATTGATAACTTAGCTTGATCTATTAGTTAGGATTGATATTCCTTGACTATATATGTAAGGATCATTCATAATATGTACAGAAGATTTGGAGATATAGGGTATTTCCAATTGTATGATATATTTGTGTATAATATACTAATATATTATTCGATCAATGTATTAATGGTTTATAATGTGATAATGGCTTAAAGATTTCACCCCAGGTGATAGTTTTCTAAACTCCTTCATGATATCAAAGAAGTTTCAAATATACATTACTCAGCTCCTTATCTTATTATTTTTAGAAATATGATATTATTTATACTTATAAAGTATGATCTTCTCTTTCATCCTCTTTGGATGGTACTAAGAATCAAAAAGGTTTGTAATAAATTCTAGTTTTAGGACGGTAGTTCTTATTTTTTTGTTTTTCATTGTAGGTAAAATTTGGAGATTGTAAGAGTAAATAAAATCACAACAATACATATATATTATATGATAACTACATAACCACCTATAATTTGATCTAATTTGGATATAAGAGGAAAGATCTGTATGTTTTTTATAAATTTATTTTTTATTAAAATTGATTGTTCTTTTTTAGATTATGAGAAAACTGTAAATGATAACTTAGAAACTTTTTGTGGTTTTGTGTGCCTTATTTTATAATATCCTTAAAGAATTCAAATTTTAAAATCATGAATATTTTCAAAAGTTATCATAGTTTTCCTAAGAATTATTATTCTAAAATAATATATATTTCATTTTTTAATTATGAGGAAGCTATAAATGATCACTCAAAATAGTTTATGGGTTTTGTATGCCTTGTTTTTTATTTTTTAATGAATTTTAAATTTTATTTTATTTTTTCTAACTCTTGTAGTATTCACTAAAAAATCCTTATGGGAATATATTTTAAAGGGACCATTTTATTATTTTTTAATAAAATAATATCTTTGGATGATTTTGGATTGCTTTTTATTAAACACAATATTTTATAGTTGGAACACATAAGGATATGTTGTATTTGTTTATTGTTTAGCTACATACCTTTTTTTGATATCATTTTTGAAAGACCAAAGGGTGAGGATAGATTTGGTAGGTGGTCAAACTGTCTCACAAGCAAACAAACTTTTTACTTCATTGATTTTACCATCTTTATTGCACTCTATCATGGATGCATTATTAGCTGATCATGACATCCCATTTTGTATGTGCTTTCTACTTGCTGAAGAGCATAAAGTGAGGTATGATTTGAAAAGTGGTCAAATCCCCTGACAAAAAAATATTACACTAATGTTCATTTATTTGTACACTTGAAGACATATTTTATATAGATCCCAATGTTTTACATTCTTTATGTTCTTTGTGCCACTTGTTTTTTAGCCCACATTAATCCCTTGTGTTGGGATAAACTCTCATCATTTTTGATGTCTTCTTCGAAATGGTGACTATCTCCTTGTTTAGAGTTATTATTATGTATACATTTGTGTTACTTATTTTCATTTGGTGTTATTTGGGATATATTGTATGTACACTAAATTATAAAGTGCCATGGGGGTTTTTTTTTACAGCCTAGTCTACTTTTTTTTGTGTGTACACTAAATTTTTTTCACCCTTTACTATTTAGGTTGTCAGTCTCTCCCATCACCACCAAGGCCATATTACTAAGATATTTTATCTACATTTTATAGATTCCTCATTTTTTAGATACTCTATCTATATTTTATAGATTCATCCTTTATACATTGGTATCTTAATTAGGCACTTTATTTGATAGAAATCATATGAGTATTATTATGTCTCACTTGAATTCTTGGTGAATCTTGTGTCGTGACACTAGTGTGGCATCCCCACTAGTCTTTGTGTTTCCTTTTCACCATTTTCAATCCAATTATTTAGAGACTTTCAATGCCATCTTCTCCTAGTTCAACATTGAGGGAGGGGATTCAGATAATGATTTCTTTAGATTCATCATTCTACCTAGTATTCTAGAGTGAAATATTCATATTTAGTGTTCCTTTACTTAGACTTGGTTGTTACATTAAATCAACATCCATGTATTCTGATAAGATGGATTGGAATCCATAGGGAAACTTATCTTCACCTTGCATCATTTTTGTGTATGGGCACTTCAACAGGATTCGTTTTCAAGATCCATTTCCTTCTTTCTTTTATCTCTTTTATATAGGAGGATTTTTTTCTTTTAGTTTTCTCTATTTATCCAATTTGTGAGAGATTGATTCATAGATATAATATATATGATTAGATGATCATGCCTTATTGTTGGTATTTATATTATTGATATACCACTTTATTTTTGGATCATAGATTCAATTAAGGGGGGATTCTAGAGTAGGATGTTTACCTTTCCTCATGTTCACCTAGGTATTTTATTATTCCCACCCACTAATGTGTAGATATTTAATTTATGTTACTTTATATCCTATGATATATTACATATTTATCTATTAGATATTATGAGGATAAGTTTTAGTTGTTTCTATCTTTTAGGGATAGTAATATCTTAATCCTAAGTTTGGTATCTAGCTTAATCTCTTAGATATGACTGATCACTTAGCTTGATCTCTTGGTTAGGATTGATAACTTAGCTTGATCTCTTAGTTTGTATTGATCTTCCTTCCCTATATATGCAAGGGTAATTCATTGTATTTTAGGAAGGTTTGGAAAAATAAAGTAATTGTCATTGTATGATTTATTTGTGTATAATATATTGATAAATTATTTGAGCGATGTGTTAATGGCCTTTACTATGGTAATGGTTTGTAGATTTGACCCTAGGTTAGAGTTTTGTAAACTATTTAAAATTAAACTATTTATAAACATGCACCTTCATTATTATTCGTAATAGTTTTATGAGATATTAACTTGTACTTTTTTTCTCTTTTACACTTTAATTTATATAAATATCTTTTTTTCACTATACTATGTATTATTATTTGGTTCATATTCTCACTCCATATAATTATCATGAGTGGAGAACTAATGTACAAATATATTTTCAGGAGTAAATGTTTACATAGAATAACTATGGGTATTAAAACTAAACCAACTCTAGATGTATAAAATATTAAGTGGTTTAATAGATAAGATGAAGCCCATGGTCTAATATGTTTGTTTGTATCTCGAGACTTATTTTTCCACATTGAAATAATAAAATCTCCAAATAAGGTATGCACCATTTCGGAAGAACTCTTTGGGAATTATGATTTAATGAGGAGTCAAAAATTGGAAAATGAGATCATTTGTTCAATTTTGATTTAATTTTTTTAGGGAGTTATGGAAAGTAAAACCCTAGGTTTTTAAAATGCTAGAATAATAAATTAGGGAACAAATATAATAATACCAAAAATAACCAATTTATATAACATTAGATTCAACTAAATATTCTCTAAATAGCAATGAACTATAAATGGTGTACTTAGCTAGAAAACTCATTAAGATAGACAAGTTTAAGGATATAAATTGGTGAAAGAACAATGAAAGGTGTCATTAGTAGGAAACATGTGTCAAAAACCCTCCTAAACACTAGTGTGGTCCTTTTTATCAATATTGCATCTTGCTAGTGTCCTCAATGTTGTGCTAGTGTCCTTGTGTATAAAATATAATTATTTTTTGGGTGGACTTTAACCTAAATTTTATAAGCCTCTACTTTTATGACTGAATGCTAGACCATTGTTTGTTCCATATTTTGACTGATTTCAATGTGAAACCCTACACCTCCCTATTTGTTAGAGTATTTGAGGACCATAACTAAGATAATGGTATTATTAGGGTATGTTGAATGTGACCTAAACATGCCATGTATTGAGAATTTAATACATATAAATACCTTAAGATGGGATCAATCCTTATATTGTTCTTCCAATATAACTACTGGTGCCAGTACAAGTGAATGCTAGTATGAGTGGCAATTTGAGTGCTTTGTGTGTTACTTGAGACTATAAATATGATTAACATGAGCTTTAGACTATTATATATGGGTGTATTTATAATTAGGGTATAATAGGGATCAATGAACATGATTTTCACAAATTTTAATGAGTTTATTTATATTTATTTACATTTGATTTCCATCCTAGAGATAAATGAATGAAAATGTGACACGTATAGCATTTTGATGATTTTTGATACATTAAATGGGTCTAAGCTAACACTAAGATGCTTTTATAAATAAAAATATATCTATCGGGGGTGAAAGGAATAAGTGAACATTAAAACTTACCATTTTTAAATATCATAGTATCCTATAGTCCAAATGACACACTAATGTCTAGGTGGTGAGAACAAGTAAAAAAGGGGAGTTGGGTACCTAAGTGAAGGCTCAGTGTTCCTTTTGTTATATATGGGAAAAGGTTAAACTCACAAAAAAATGGAAAATTATCAAGAGAGTCCCTAATATATCTTTTGGGATAAGTAATGATAAGGTTGTCTCAAATAACACTAAACTAAAATACATTTTACATGAATAAATCCTGCCCTCATTTATTTTAAAAATACCTAAACATGAAATGACTATTATAAAGGAAAAATAAATGTATGTGGACTTACCTATGAGGAAAAGATATGAATCTAGTTTTGATTTTGTTAAGGTTACTCCATTACATGTCTTGTAAATGAAACAAGAAAGAATTTGTCCTTGCTTAAGAAATATAAAAATGAAATATAAAACTAAGTAAAGAAATGAGATAAGTAGGAAATGAATGAATACACGTCATTGGGTATCCGATCCCATGCAAAAATCTAGTGACCTCCTATATATGAGTGTATATGATGATAAAATGATGAATAAATTGGACTAAGTTGATGGATTTCCCAATTCTCATCTATGGTTGGCTCAAGAAATAAAGTTGGACTTGAATCCATATTTTCCCACCCCTATTTGTTGTATCATAATATGTGAATAGCTTAGATTAGACTGATGAGTTTGCCAACTATGTAAGTATCTCAATAACTCAAACTAGCCTTGACTCCATCATTGCCTATCACTATTCAGTAGAAGAATCTAAAATTAAAACTAATTTCACGAAGCTATAAAAGATGGATTTTAGACACACATGAATTATGAACATAAAATGACTCTGTAGCCACTCATAAACTCTAAATTTAGAATGGCTCTGGGCCACACATGAATGCAAACTATTACAAATAAAATGAAGCATTAATATAATGTAAATATGGTGAAAAATTAATGTAACTGATGTTTGGGGTATACATATTAGATAATGACATGGATTTATCATTCCATTCATGTAACTGGTGAAAATTTGATCAAACAAAAATAATGTGCTAGGCATGTGCCCCTAATTTTGATATCAATACATATGGATTGCAAACTAGGTTATAATAATGTGTCTATGCATATCAAAATCTGAAATGGGAGTCATAATGCTATACTTTATGCCCCCAATCTAATCAAATGCATGTGTAGATAAAAAATGAGTATATACTAATCGTATCTAATAATATGTGATTGAAACTATGTACACCTAGACTATGCCTATTTTACTTTTCTAAAAATTATAGAATTTTATGTTTCTTGGGATACTAAATAGTAGTGCATTACCCTGGTCAATAACACACTATGCTATTGTCCTTTGTGTCATTTTATTGACCAAATATGTTTTTTTTCTATTTAAAAGTGAAACTAATATGGGTGTGAGTATTTTTCACTATATTTCTTGATTCTTGACTCTAAAATGTATGCATGTTTGTTGAATACTATATTTTAAATACACTAGGATAGCATGATATCTGTGAAAAACTCTTATGAAAGGCCAATCTTTTTAAGGGAGTAGTCAAACCTCTACAATAACCTTATTTAAATGAAAATTTATGAAACATGTGTGTTAGACTTATAATATATGATATATGCATGATAAACTAATATAATATGGGTTGTTGAGAGAGAAATGATAATCTAATCATGTATATGAATAACAAATATGCATATAATATGAGTAAACAACCTAGGGTATGGGGAATGATGTCCATAAAGACACAAAAAAGGGAATGGGAGATACATTAGGTCAGACATGGCATTACAAATTTAGTGTGCACACAATAAGAAAGAGACAAGTGTCATCGTTATGACACATACATGAAAATATACATACACACACTTGAGGAACATAAATTAGACCAAGGGTATATAATACAGGTGACATGAGGACATGTCACTAAGTATTAAAAATATAATACATACAAGGACATGTTAAAATGTACACATAGGCAAAAACCAATCAAGGTTGGATTACATCCACATGGAAGGGCATGGCCAAATGTATGCATAGACAATAAAAAACCACACACAAGAACATGGGAGAATGTCCAAAGCATACACATAATGAAAGGAATTGTCTTAAATCCATATAAAAAACACATATTCAAATAACCTTGAGTACTTTTAGAAGCCAAAACACACAATCAAATGTAAACTAGGAAATCTATAAATCAAAGTATGCATGAACATATGGTATAAACTCATATAAAAACAAATATGTACATAAGTTGAGTCTATAGTATTAGTAATAATAAAATTATTAGTGTATTATATCATATTATAACCTATCAAACTTAAATCTATTTATTATAATACCCTAATGGGAGAATATATCGATGTTGAATCCGTGTATCTATGTATGTGCCCCCAATGGGTAAATAGTAGAAATTCTAGATTTGTGTGATCGACTTGAGTCCTGTTATGATCTGTAAACACTCAAAGTGAACAAGTGAATCATGTATGTATGAAAAAAATAACTAAATTAACATATATATCATATTTGGTATCTAACAAATAGAATGAATGTAAACATGAAAAAGCATACAATCTCAATTTTGTAATTTATGACTAATATTTGAATGCTTTTTGTATTTCTTAACATATTAAATTGTTTATTTTATTTTTTGAGTATAAGATGCGTATAATCAATATGAAAATGAAACTATAAAAAGTAGATAGGAACATATTAATCAATGAGTCTCATAAGAGACTCACTATAAAGGTGTCCTATATTAAATAAATGAAGAGTGACTACACATGCTTTGTAAGGAGGTATTTGACATAGTTGAACTAGACATACTAAGTAATCTATAGATTAATCTACCTATGAAGTGGCTATATCAATCTATGGAGATGACTAAATAGGCCTGTGAATTACGGGATTCTTGGGATACATGGTGGGAAGAAGTTATGAATGGTGTCAGTGTTTTATGTTGTAACTATGGTCTAGATGGTAATAGGGTAGAGAGAGGCCCTATAGAATATATAACATATGTTTGATGCATGGGTCTCTCTAATAAATATTTATGTGGGAGAGTATGTGTGTGTAATAATGATATACGATTGAACCTCACCTAGACTAGTGGCTCAACTAATATCAAAGGTGTGCTAATAGAAGTTATGTGTGGAGCTATGACTAGTGGTTTCTATGTAGTTGGATGTTAAATAGGTAAAGAGTACTGATGTGGAAGGCCCTCAAATTTAACCACATGATTAACTTGTATATATTTAATACACTAATGAAGGGAAAATTTTAGTGGTGAATCGTCACTAATTCATGAATACTCTACTCTTATAAATCTATATTTGGTATTTTTTTGGGGTATTAAAGATCCTAAAATCACCTAATTATTTTGGATGCAAATTTATTTTTAGTGTTATTTCAACATCTATTTAAAATAATTTCATTCATATAAAATTTTTTCGCTAGTTCCTCTAAAGGCAATCTAGCTAAAAACACCTCACATCACACATGTAGGAAATCATCTACATATGGCAATGATGATATACATATGATAGTGATATTCCTCATATCTATATTTATTGATTGTTATTTTCATATGTTGGTGTCTATAGACATATCTACATGTCAATGTTGATCTGCATATGCTGACACCCCTCTACATATGTTGGTGGCCATATGTATATATGCATATGATGATGGCCATCTACATATATTGATGGTCATCTACATTTGGTGATGTCTATATAAAACCTAAAATTACATTAGAAAACTCAAAAAATGAATGTTATTATATATTTAATTTCTATTGAAAAATTATTTAATTTCAAAAAAAAATCATCACAATCTGAGTCTGTATGCAAAAGTTACAACCTAAAGAAGTTAGCTGATGGATATTTGCATGATGTCGATAGCTATATAAATGGTGAAATTGTCTATCATCATCATGGGGATGGCTTTTTAAAGGTTTTAATTCTTGCTTTCATCATTCATATGGCCTTTGGCATCATGCAGACATTTGTTGGTAAGTGTGCTATTAACTAGACAACTTCTTGAGGCCATAAATTTTACATACAGACTTAGATTGCAATGATTTATTTTTTAAAATTTCATGTTTTTTTGAGAGAAATAGAAATATGTCATAATATTTACATTTATTGACATTTTTTATTTATAAAATCTTGATTTGCATGCTTCATCACTTGATTCACTTGGATAATTAATCACCTTCCAAACTAATTCAACACCATTGTGAATCCAATTCAAGTGGGAAACTAAAAGTATTTTTTAATATATCCCAAATAAATTAACCCTACTCTTTTTTACATTGGATGGAATGGCTCAAATATATTTTATCCAAGGCTTACCCAATAGCATATCAAATGTGTCAGAATGAGGTACAATTAAGAATCTAGTGGCCACATGTGTGAGCCAAAACTATAATATAATTATGATCCACCCAATGGATTTTTGGACATGGAAACTAAGGTCATGAATAACTATCTACAAGATAAATATCCTACTTTAAATAACCCAATTATTGTATAAGGGTAATAGTACACAAATTGATGCTTGACATGTTGTTAACCATGACACTTTGAATAGGATGATGATCAATGTAAGTTCATATAAAGAGTGCATATAAATATAATTCATCATCGATTATATCATACTCTATTAAATTGATTAGATGTTTATCTAGAATCATATTATGATATACATGAATTATATTATTTAAGGGGTAGGTGTCCATCGTATGAGTATGATAAGATGATGGTGGTGGATGAGCCTGATAAGTATAATGAACACCAAAAGTGCCTGATATCTAATTCATTATATGCTTTTGAAATGGATCTGAAAATATTTGAATTTATTTTTATTCCTTTGGTTGTGTTCTGGGTACCTTTTTAGGAGTGGTCACATTAATGATATTACATCTATCAAGTCTTTTGTATTTTATTATAAGTTGATGCATCTATTTGTATTATGGTTGGGGGCCCTATGATAATTAAAAAATATATAGGGATTATAATTATTTTAAAGATGCCTAGTCATATCAAACTATTTAATGGGAAGGAGATATATGATGTTCCATTCTAGGATTTTTTGGATAACACGAGATAGAAATTTAGGAGTATTCATGTAAGGTCTCCCTGGAGGAGCTGAGAAAACCATGTAACGAACTAGTTTTCAGGTTGTATTATTTTATTTTTTCTCATTCTTATTTGTAGTGAGCCTCAACTCATATGGGGTATTATTGTAACTCTTACTATTTTAATCTTATTGAGTTGTGTAATTTAACTTTCCCATGGAGAGAAGTTTGACTTCCTATTATTTCACTACATGGCATAGATTTGTGAATGATAATTTTTTTTTTAATATTATAGCTTCATGCAGTGTTGGTAATAATCTATTATTGAATATGTCTTGGAGTTCTTTATCTTCCATGGGGACAGTCATATTTGATAATATAGTTTTATATCTCAAGACATATTCAGCTATTGGCTCATTAAATTTTTTTTTTAGTTGAGAAACTTGAGCATATAAAACCTTGAAATTGATATTTGTTGAAAAATGTGCCAAAAACATATCTAATAGTGGATTAATTTTTATTATGGACTGATTAAGTATATCATAGAACCATTGTAATGCATATTTCTTTCAACTACAATGGAACAACATAGTCATGAGCCAATAATTGGACACATAGTCTAAACATTCTACATGTAAAGCACATAGATGATCCTCCAGGTCATCCTTACCATCATACAAAGTAAGCTTGGGTGCCACAAATGTGGATGGAAGAGGAGTTACTGTTATATGCTCTTCTAATGGTGTATGTATGAGTATATGAGAATATAAGGCATGATATGGTCCAGTAGTACCCTAGTGAAGATGTAACACCTTAGCCTACAAAGAACATATCTCTTGCCTAAGGGATTATACATCTAAAGAGCAGGGATGTGTATTAGACATAAGAGGTGTTTCCACTAGTGATACTTGGATATTTGTAATAAGTTTTTTTAGAGAATGAGTTTCCCCTATAGGAGTTGTAATAGTATTAGCATTTATGGTGTTAGGGGGTCAATCAAGTGATGTGTTCTTTATTTCCAATATAGCTTGTAAAATCTATACAAGATCATGGGGCTATTATAAGACCTCATATTTATTGATTCTAATATTGTCATCATGGAGCGAAGAAAGTGTGTCTCTTGTCCCCTCTTATGTATCATCAATATAATGATTTTATTTTTCATTTTATTATGCATTATCACTAAAGTCCACATAATCATGATGTGAAGGAATAATTAGAGGGGTTGTAACTAGTCCTTTATCCATGGTATAATCTTGAATGGAAGGAATCTAAGTATGATTAATAGGCTTACCACTAAACATAAAACTTATTAAAATAAGAGATATAACTTGTTGAGATAAAATATAGTAAACTAAAAAAAGGAGGGTTTATATAACAAATATATATGAAATCTTAAAAGCCTAACATAATAAGAAGAAATAGGGAAAAAAAGGATAGAAACCCGTGGATGATCTAAGGCCAGGTTTTGGATGTTGTTCGAAGTAAGTCAAGTTAACAAAACAATTTAAATTTTTAGGGGAGTTTTGGAATGTAAAACCCTATGTTGTAAATGTACTAAAATAATAAAACAGGGAATAAATATAGTAATATCAATAGCCATTGATTATATAATAATTGATTTATCTAATTATTTTATAAATAATAATTAACTATAAATTGTGTCCTTAAATAGAAAACTGAGTAAGTTATAAAATATTCTAGGAATAGTGCAAAGTGTCACTAATAGGAAAGAAGTGTCAAAAACCTTCCTAGATAGTAGTGTGTTCCTATGGTCAATAGTGCACCTTGTTAGTGTATTTTGTGTCATGCCAATATCCTTATGCATCAAATATAATGATTTTCTAGGTGGACATTCACCTGGTTTTGATAATATTTTTCATGTGAAATCAAATATTTGATCATGCTTTGTTCCATGTTTTAGTTGATTTAAATGTGAAACCATCAGACTCCATGTTTTTATGGTATTTAAGGAGCATAAGTAGGAGATTAGAATTAGTAAGGTAGGTTGGATGTGACTTCAACACCCCATGTCTTGATTATTGTGTATATACTAATACCTCTAAATGGGATGAATCTTGATGTAGTTCCCCCAATTTATATATAAGTACAAGTGCAAGTGAATGCTAGTATGATTAGTGACTTGAATGACTTGAGTGTGACATGAGACTATAAATTTGAGTAATCTGAGGTATGGGTTATTATAGATAGGTGTATGCATAATTAATTAATAATAAGGATCAATTACCTTGATTTACATAATTATTTCTGAGTTTATCTATGAATATTTGCATCTGATTTACATCAATGTGATAAATGAATGAAAGTGTTCTATATATAACATTCTAGTACTTTTAAAGAAATGAAATGGGTCTAGGCCCAAATTAATGTGTTTTAATAAACTAAATATATCCATTGCGGGTGAAAAGAGTAAGGGGACATTAGCATTATCCCTTTGCTTATAGCACAATGAATTATAGTCTAAAGGGTGATACTAATGTCTAGGTGGTAGGAGGAGGTGAAAAAAGAGACTTGGGCACCTAAGTTAAAGATCAGTGTTATTCTAGGTAAATCAAGGAATGGGTTAGGCACATGTAAAATATGGAAAACAATCAAGGGAAGACATAAGATACGTATAGAGATAAGATAAGGTTAAGGTGTTCTGATGTGACACTCATTGCACTAAAATGACATTTTAGATGACCACAAATTCCATGAAAACTTGACATAATACATAACTTTTTCAACAAATTTAAGTCACTTAGCTTGCGTTAGAAACTATGTGGCATAGAGAAAAATTATGAATAGTTGATCATTTCAATTATTTCAATTTAGGTCATGATTATTATATTCTTGTCTTTACCTTCCTTCATACTAAGAGTTCCCTATGAACAACATGGAACGCGTCATCTTTATATTAATTTTCCAAAGACTAAACTTGTGATAAAGACATGATTATTAAGATGGGTACTTTGAAGTCCTATAAATCCCATTCCCTTATTATTAATCATGAAAAGATAAGGCTTCATGTAGTAAGGAGAAGAAATAGAACTAGAAGTCCTATGATAAAAATAAAGGTCAGAAAAGATATTCTTCATCTAAATGAAAAGTAACTAAGACTTCATCTTTAGGTGCCAAACCTAAGATATATAAATAAAAATGTGCCTATTGAAAGATTATTGTTCATGATGAACATAAATGTAGGAAGAAATAAATATACCTCTTAACAAAAAATCTTGAGAGGAATAATATAAACATCCTTGAATCCATCACATAAAGTTCATCAACTTCACAGTTCTCTACGGCAATATAGTGGTAAAGAGAAAGGTAAATGAAAAATATTTATTGAAGTTACATCTTAGCCTTCCACATGGGTGATTAATTATGGTGCTTCATATCACATCACTTCATCACAAGACTTTTCATCATCCTTAGATCCATGTTCTATACCTTCTATTTTGATAGGTTGTTATATCTATTTAGAATTTTGTGGGAGAGGATCTATTTAATTTATGGATGGAACATTTGAGGATGTTTTATATGTTCCTTCACTATCAACTAATCACCTATGTTTTTATTAGATCACCCACATTGTATTAATAAAGAGATTTTAATTTATACTTGATTATGTGATCATTAGGGAGTTGCACATCAATTCTATAGTGACATTTTGAAAATTAAATCTCCAATCATGGTTATATAGTTTCTCTCACATTGATCCCAATTATCCTTCTACTACTTTACTCATTCACTCATATGGGTTGAGTAAGCTATGTCATGATCGGCTTGGCCATATTAACTATATATATTGGAGGTAACTAAGTCAACATGATATGGTTATAGGATTTCTTTGTGCCCACTTTTATGATGGTGTTTGTAGGGTTTCATAATTGGTAAACATCACAAAGAAAAGTTTGAAAAACAAAAATCATGGAGAGCTACACAAATTATGGAGTTTATTCATCGTGATATTTCTCATCCATTTCTATAGCCTTCATTTAGTACGACCATATATATTATTACATTAATTGATGAATTTTCATGTAATACTTTGGTGTACTTTCTAAAAAAAAATTGTTTTTCTAAACTTTTATAGGACTTCAGGGATCTTATGGAGAAATGGTCAGGAAAAACCATCAAGGTTTTTCACACATACAATGGTGAAGAGTATGTCAACCATATATCTTAGAATTTCTTCAATTCAAAAGGGATTGCTTTATAGTATACAATTCCATATGGTCAACTCTAGAATAGTGTGGCATAACATAAGACTAGGTCCTCAAAATAAATGGAAAACTATATGATACACTCCAAATATCTTGCAACTAAATATTGATAAAAGCTCATTAACTATGCATGATACGTCCATAATCATGTTCCTCATCAAGCCTTAAAAGGAATCCCTCATTTTGAAGATTGGACTGGTTAAAAACCTGCAATTAAATACTTAAGAGTGTTTGGATCTCCAACTATGGCTTTTGTTCATAAAAAGAAAAGTATGACAGTGGATCCACACTGTAGGACTTATATATTTTTTGGGTATGTAAATGGTGTTAAAGGATACATGATTCTTCATTGTACCACACAATATTTTATCATTGCTAGGAGTGTTCATTTTCAAGAGGATCCTTTAAACTCCACACTTGACACTTTTTTCTCCTCCTTGGACTCAGTAGGATTCAATGAAAATTCAAATGATTTCAAGTACTTTGAGTAGATTACTAATGATGAGGATTCTAATTATAATTCATATAACAATAAAAGACATAAGGAATCACATCCTTGTTCTCCTAGTCACTTTTTATGTGATCAAGAATTTCCTCCTAACTATCCAACTTTAGGCCTTATGTGTGCTACATAGACACTCAAAAGTGCAAGTGATTAGGTTGGGGATCCATCAGAATATAGGAAGAATGCTCATGATTCTATGGTGTTCCACATGTATTCATTTCCACTACCTCCTATCCATGTTCATTTATTGAGGCTTCTATAACTCAATGGGATATAACCATGCATGAGGAGTATATCTCATAGATTAGGAACCGCACTTGGGATTTATTTCCCCTTGCGAAGGTAAGGAAACTTGTTTGATATATATGGATAGATCAAATAAAATTTGTATCACATGGGTGAATGGATAATTTCAAAGCATAAATGATCGTAAAAGTTTTTTAATAGGTTTTTTGCATTGAATACATTGAAACCATTGCACTAATTATAAAGATGAACTCTATTTCACTCACCATTTTTATTGTTTCAGCTCATCATTTGTATGGTCATCATATGGATGTGAAGAGCGTATTTAATCACTAAGACCTTGTGGACGAAATATATATGGAGTATCCATAATGTTTTGGATAGGATTCTTCCTTAGTCTGCACACTTCATAAATTTTTTTATGGCCTCAAATAGGCCCCTCAGGCTTGATATGACAAGATGGATTCCTTCCTTCACATTTTTGGGTTTCCTAGATGTCATTCCAATCCAAATCTTTACATTTTTTGGTTGGATGAATGATTCCTAACTGTGGTTTTTTATGTTGACGACCTATGCATCACAAGGAGTCCTTCATCCTCCATTGCAATAGTGAATACTACTTTGCATGAAAGATTCTCTATGATTAACTTGGTTGTGTTGACTCTTCCATGTTATCAAGGTACTTTCTTCACAACAAGGTACTTTAAATGAAGTCTTTACCATGATAGATTCATTCTAGAAGTTTGGCTTTTATAGCTTAATTTATCATAAATAGATTTTTTATTCAAGTTAACCTTTAAATTTAAGCAAATAAACCACTTCCCACATCATTAAAATAATTGTGTTGGAGAATATAGAATCATCCTAGATAAAAAAGATGATACTTATTTAATATTGTATACATTTTGGTGAATTAAATAACCATCTCCAAAATATTTTCTACTCTAAATTTAAAATATTGATTATATAATTTATTAAGAATGCATATTACATTTTGATACAATTTTCGTTTTCCATAATATAAACCACATAATTTAGTAACTATTAACCTTACTAGGGTTATAGGGAGTGTGATCATTTACTAGTAAGTAAAAGTCACTTGAGACCTGGAATTAATTTCGGGAAAAAATGTTGCATTGAGGTCAAATTTGTATGGGCTTTCACGTATTCTAGTGCTCCTAACAAATCCCTTACGTCTAACTTTCCATAATCATTGCATGGTAGTTCAAATAAATCTATGTCTCATGACTCGACTTGCTCTAATTTTTATATCTATTTCTTTGGTTGTGTTGTACAAGCCGCAGGTACCGAGAAGGAACCACTATTAAACTAGAAGTTTATTTGATTGAGAAAGAACAACTGTTGAATTGAAAGTCTTGCAGATTGTTAAACCTGGAGAGGAAAAAGTCCGAATTGCCTGATGTTCTCTAAATATGCTATTACGAAAATTTATGCTTAGCAGCCTACATTCATTCTGCCTGGATAACATTACAGAAAGTTTAATTTTGACACATTATCATTGTTGACTGTACACATTAACCTCCTACTTAAAAATAAATTAATAATCTCCACTTTGCAGGCTTCTAGATTATTACTCCCCGAGCCTTATTAACTAGAGTATAATAAAATATTTGCTTATAAAAGGACATATTTACTTTGAAATTTCACTTTCGTTTAATGTAATTAATCGATGTTGAAGAATTCTTTCTTTAGTTTGTGTGTGTGTCAAACTATGAACGAGGCAAAAAGTATTAACATGGTGTCATAAGCTCAAGACAAAAGTACATTTTCAATTATTCTAGCAAGAAAAAAGATCTTAAGTTTACCCAATTCACCTAGTCAAGTGATAAATTAGCTTTTGGAATGTAATGTAATTTTATTACACGAACCACTTCATCGAGATCAAAATACACTTCCACCTAAGAAAAATAATCCCAATTCAATTTCTGCTTATCAATGGGGAACATTCAACCAATAGTTTTATGTATTACACCATAAAAAATCAAGATCTAATCAATGGGAATATTATCATAAGAGATGGACATACCTACAGTGTGGATGATTTCGTGGCAGTCCGCCTAATTAACATTTAAAAATATTCAGAAACTCATTTCCAAACTATGATGCTCCAAAACAAGACAATTTTCTCATAGAATCAATTAAAGATCTTGAACATCAACTTGTTAACATCATTGACATGGTATCAGGTTCTCAAAAACATTGAAAATGTTATAAAATTCCATCACACATTGTATTATGACTTATAATGGTTATAGAAACAATCTGTTTTTAACTCCATTATTATCCAATAAACGATTCGATCATAAATAATTAGATGTTTTAACTAAAACATTAAAAAATTATGATAAACAAAGTATACAACCTTTGATTGTATAAATCATCCTCTAATAATTAGCCCTAGGATGGGTTTAGTTTACTTATAAGTTATATCATATTAAGGATTATACAATATTTCTCATTGACATATTTTGATAGATGAAATCAAGTTAATTAATACTTTCAACTGTGTGCAGTTAATTTTTTTTTTTTTTTTATAAAAACAAAAATTCAAATTATTTAGGGCTCACGTAATTGCAGACCTATTCATCGACCAATTGATATACCTCATAAGGTAATGATAATATATCTTAATAAAATAATTATTCTTAACCCACAAGTGCTCTTATGCACCTACGATATTTGTGATAAAAGGATCACCTTGTTGTGGTTACACCCTCGAGATAGTTTCACCTAAACAACCCCATCCTAAGGTTGAGTTATGACCTAAGCTGAGCATTATGTAACAGAAAATTCTTGCATAATTTTTTGTAGCACCTCTATCACATCGAGATAAAAAAATCACTCAAAGATGATGACAATTATTGCACATCTAATGACTAATTTTATGATATATCGATCATTGTATCTAATTCGTTTAGTTACGACCGGCGAATTGAAAACATAATTGTATAACTCAAATATCAGCATCGACGACTTCCATGCATACATATTTGAGATTCCTATTGTACTATGCATTATTCTAGCTTAATTTTATACATTCTTTGAATTTTGTTTGAATTAAATTAAAATATAGAAACTTTAAAAAAATACACCATAAAACTTCTCTGGTCACCACCATCATCGCTACATTATTAATGCACCCATAGTATTTTTTACATATATTTCTTCTTATATACGTAATGCTTTACATTTGCCTTACACAGAACCTTATGATAGTTATACATAATTTTGTTTATATTAATTTGGGTATTTACATAAAGTAGTTATAAGAAATATCATATTAAATAGATTTAAGTATATATAATTGAAATATATAAACCCAATTTATCTAAGAAGATAAGTAATGCAAATCATTAAAGTAGCGTTGCAAACTATGTAAAATGCATGTTTGAGTTTAGTCCTTAATGTATTTATATCATATGAGAATAGAATAATATGAGAAAGGAAATTAATTTCCTCTTCGAGAAAAGAGATGAATTTAACTACTTTAGTCCAATTACCTTCATTTTACACTAATGAAAGTTGTAGAGAGACAAAGATAGATAAGTGTGTCAAGTATGTAGGATTTGATTTAATGAAGCACCACTTATAGAGAAATTTGACCCTAAGATTGACATTTGATATGTCAAAAGTTAGTTTTGGTTCTTCTTCTTCCCTTTCATTTTGATTGACTCTTAATTATCAGATCAAGTATTTTTATAGTGGCGAATCTTCATTAATTCACAAATATTCCAATTTTCAAAGTTGACATTTGGCAATTTTGTGGGATAAATGAAAGTGAAGGATCACCTAAATTTTAGGGTAGAATTTATATATAAGGGTCAGCTCACTTAGTTTTTAAAATAAATTTTCTCTTATTAATGTATTTTATTTTTACGGATAAATCTAATGCTAAGACATTTACAACTATATATATGGTATTCACTTCTTGAGTACAAACTACAAACTATCACAAGTGTGGACATCTGTTGTCATACTTATGTAACTAATAGTCGAGAAAAAGTAATCAGGTGATGGATGATAGCAACCAAGTACCAAATGATAATAATGAAGTGATGGAGACTGCAAGTAACTATGGGGTGATTATAGGTAGCAATCAAGGGACTGCAGGTAGCAGTCAAGTTACTATATGGAGTAGTTGAGAAATTACAACCAACAGTCAGGGGATTACACGTAGTAAAACAAAGGCAATGAACAATCAAGAAACTAAAACTTGTGGTCATATGACTGTGAATAGTGGTCAAGCTAATGTGAACAACAGTCAGAAAACTCTAACTACCAGTCAAGTTGATTCAATGAATAATACTAAAAATGATAAGACATCAATTAAATCTAAAAACAAAACAACTTATTATTATATTTTAGCCATAGGGTAAACATAGTTATAAATATTAAATTATAAACTATTATTATTTATTTAATACTATTAGGCTTCAATAATAATTTATGTTGTATGTAGGATCTAATGAAAATATGATCAAATATATATCTCCATTAGAATATGTATCTAGGTATGAACTACCACGTAAAGGTGTTAAATATTATTTGATTTATTGTTATGTTATTTATTTGCACTTTGGTTACAAGATTTATTAATATTTAGTCTAAAAACATTTTTCATAAAGAACCATATGATAATAACTTTTAAGATATCCCTCCACCAGAAGACGTCCCTAGGTATCAAATTTCAAATAAAGGTACTAAATATTATATGATTTATTGTATTGTAAATTATTTGCACTTTTGTTATAAGGATCAATTTTTAATAATAATTTCAAGATCTATACCCATCTTAAAATCATGACTCCTTGATAATGAGCACCCTATACAAGATGATATTTCTACTTAGCCAACACAATCTTTAGTTGTAAAACCATCTAAAATTGTGCTAAAGAAGAAAAATACATGGATAATTAGAATGCCATTTAAGTTTCATTGGGTAGTGAAATACCCAATCATTAAACTTGTATAGCCTAAAAATAGTACTAAAACACCAAAAAATTGTAAATGTATAATATATAGTTGAAAACATAAAAATTACCATAAAATGTAACTCATGTTGGACACAATTGAGAAACATTGTGGCAAAATATATGAGTCGGTAAAAGACAAAGATGGACAAATCAAAAAAATATTGAGATGAAAAAATAGAAAAGAATGCATGCATCAATGCTATATCAAAAAGTATGAAAATCATCGAAATAATCAATAACATGTCATTCCAAAAGGAGGAACAATCAAAAATCAGCTTGGAAAAGTTTCTCAGGTTAGTAAAATTGCCAAAAATATAGAATTTTCCACTTTATATCACATTCTAGAAACTGGCAGACCAATCTCTAATTTTTTACATTACAAGATTTTATTTCAACATATTGGATTGCATAATATTCCTCAATCACATTGGTTATATAATAGTGGTTTGGAGATGGAAAAATGCCTCACAATGATTAAAAAGGAGGATTTAGAACATAAAGTAAAAGCAACATAGTTGATCTCAATATCAATTGATGACATAACAATAGTTGACAACACATCATGGGTTTGCATGCATGTTTATACATTTGAGAAACAATCAACACAACGTTACCTATTATCTTTAAACAAAATGATATAAAATTATAATGTTGAAAACCTCTACAAATTGATTCTTTCTAACTTGATGAACATTGTTGGGATGAATAATTATGATATGTTAGGATTTTATATTAGTAACATTATTATTTAGTTGACTTTAGTTTATTTTCTAATCAAGAACTGTATTCTCATAAGATTATTTCTTATCCATGTTATTCTAGGTCATTAGATCTTATGATATAGGATGTCATTTAACACCTCCATGGTCATTTAATAGCTTTTATATAATCTCATAGTATGAGAGATATAATATAATATTTCATGTGATTTAAAGTATAATATTTATCTATGTATTTGACTACATGATTTCGTGAGTTATTTTTATGCATAAATCTATCCATTATTTAACAGTGGTATCATAGCCAGTTAATTTATTAGTTATGAGAGTCTTATAAAAATATATTCTATTATATTAAATTTTTATTTGTATGGGAAGGTGCACAACATCTTTACAAAGAAATATTTTCATTGGATTTATTTTTCATATAGATTTACATTCTTTACATTTAAATTGAGAAGATCTAATTTCATATCATCAGTTTCCCTTCGAGCTCACCTACAGATTCCCAAAAGTCTAAAGATCTATCTTAATTGCAAGATAGATGAAAAGGTCAATGACGACTGAAATTTTTTTGATGAATATGACACATGTTATGTATCTACCTAAGCATATTATACCACACATAGATATGATTACAAATTAATAAAGAATTATATCATTACTATATCAAGAATCAAAGTTATGATCATTCCCAGATTGCCATATAAAATGTCACATGGACTAAAACATTTTTTATTACGTACTTGAGAATATAATCGCAACTTGAGTTTTCCTCAAATTTATTATGTTTGTATTCGTTCATGATAGATTTCAGACATTGTATAGACCTACATAATCAGATAACTTAGCATAGTCTTATTCATATCCATGATAGTTATTTGTTGTATCTTCCCTTGATAAAAGTGTTGGAAAGTGATATATCTCCTTCACCTATTTACATATGAGTTAGGCTATTCCTCTTCTCTACCATGCAAATATTGGTGCATATTTTTAATGTATGTCAAAGTGTCTTTGTCACATTATATCTGAAGTCCATGATATTATTAAGATTTTAATCTTGTAGTTTAAATCTTATGTCAAGTCTTTAGTCTTGTTAATAGTTGTATGTCTTTTGAGGAGAGGTGTTTATTTCATATTAAGTTATTATTAGGTTGATATTATGTCTCTTTTTTAAAAAAAGAAAAAGAAAAATAGAAGGTTATACATTTTTTTAATCATAAGCCATTAATAAATAAATAAAAAGTCACTACATTAGTGAATTCAATTTGTGTAGTTATTCAATTAGGGTAATTTAATGTTATTTAGTAATGATTGAAGTCTAGAGTTAATATATGTCAGTAAAATTTAGAGTTATCAATCGTAAATATGACAAAAAAAGACTTAGTTGATTCCATGTTAATATAATATTATAGGTTGTGTGTAGTCATGATCAAAAATAAAAATATTGGGTCAATTATAAATAGATACATTTTTGGGCATACCTGACATCTGGTGAGCATGTTAGTCTTTTGGTAGGACCCTATTCGATTGAAAGCAACATGATCATATACTTCATGACATCATTAGCTGAGTAAAGCAACTTCATCTATTAGAGGCTAGAGTACATTTCACATCCTCTCATGATTCACCTATGGTAGGGTCACATCATTGCTATGGTTACACTTTAAGTGTGTTTGTTTTATGATGTGTGGTGTGGTTTTGTTATGAAGTATGGTTTTTAATAAAAATATTGAGCATTATTTTACAGTTTGGTACCTCCTGATGAATAACATTGTGGGGAGAAAAAACACTGAAGTAGTGATTGGTTCTTGGAAAATGTTTTATGGATATTTGAGAAACCACTGAAGTGTATAAAACAATTGAGACCTCTTGACACCTCCATGTTTGTGGTCAACCTATATCAAAAAGTAATATGGGTTCATGGTAATCCAATAAACCACCAAAGGTGTTAAGAAAAGAGATGTACTCTTGTCACTTATAGGTTTGTGGTAATATTTCAAGGAAAAACTAAGGTGCCACCAAGGCCATGAATCCACAAATATGGCAAGCCACCTCAAAGGTGAGTAGGCTACATAAAGAGTGTAAAAACTTTTTACTTTTTTGAATTACAGGGGTGATAAGAATTACTATTATTAAGGGGGTGAATGTTAGGATTTTATATTTGTAACATTATTAATTAGTTCAACTTTTTTTTTTGTTATTGGGAATTTTATTCCCATAATATTTCTTCTTATCCATGCTATTATGTGTCATTAGATCCTACGATATGGGATGGAATTGAACACCTCTATGGCTATTTAATAGCCTTTGTATATTCACATAATATGGGAGATATAATATAATATTATTTTTGATTTAATGTATAATATTTCTTTGTGCATTTGAATGAATTATTGCTTGAGTTAGTTTTCTACATAACTCTGTCTATATTTCAACATGATATAGGTACAAAGCTAGTGTGTGTTGGTGAAGATGATGCATATGCAATGTAAGGGAACATAATTGGTATTTATATTCAACTACAAACATAAATTTACCCATATATGATTCCATTATATTTTATGGTACATAAAATGAATATTGATTACAAAATTTTGAGCACCTTTAAAAATGTAGCAAAAGTGTAAGAGCTTATCTGTAACTTTCACACGTACATGTCAAGTAGTCTAAAATGGTTTTTAGAGTTTAAAATTTTTATAACTAGATTGACTGATGGAAGAAAAAACATTTAAAATATGTTGATACCAGATAGATTTCTTTATATGAACTTGTATATAGAATATTTGAATAATATCCATCATTAGCTGGTTTTATATTTAAATATTAAATGAAAGTAGACAAGGCAAGATATTTGTTGTATCATCTGACATACCTCAAAAAAATTTAAAATTGTGTGGTATTATTCCTATGTTTAAATAAATGCATTTATTGATGAAACATGTGCAAGAGAAATTGATATATATTTTTTATTTCATGCTCTCAAGGAAACCGGTTCATCAATATCTTAATATGTTATACTACCCAAAAGATAGTTCTGAGGGGCTGATATTTGATATTTGGGAAAATTTAATAGATAATAAAGACCTTAAAATATATTTAAAATCCAGCATTAGTGATTATATTTATATTCTTTGGAATGGAAAAGATATACCACTTCACACTTTTTGAAGACCAACTAATGTGGTAGGAGTAGAAATTGAAGAAGTGCTAATAATTTGAGTTCTATATGATAATGTAACATAGGAGACATGATTTTAATTGAGAGATATTTCAAAAAATTTAATTAATTAAATCAAATATTATTTTCAAAGGGATGAGTTATTTGAATCTATGGTAATGGTGAATCCTATTTTTTGAATCAGTGTAGAGGGTGAAGAAATAACATGTAATTTATTTATCAAATACATAGATTCTCTAATCAATAATTTTAGGAAGCCATATAAATTAATGGATTTGAAGTTGAGGGTATTTTATGAGAGGATTTAATAACAACTCAGTCTCATCATTTTGTATTTATAATGATTGAATGATATTGATTATTAAGTGAACCAACAGAATAGGGGCTATAACAATGATGTAGGATAAACTATATCTAAGCAGTGTTCTAAAAAATATATTAGTGAATATTTTTGATTGTATGAATTATTCGGAATGATGAGTTTATGTTCTGTGGAAGATGAAAGTCATTTAATGCATTATCTTTTATTAATTAAAAATTCAAGAAGATTATATAGAAATCTTGACAGATGTTTGACGTTGTATGATTCATATTATGCATTGGATGCATTTCCATATGAAAGATATATTTCAATTTTGAATTATCTATCTAAAATAAGAGGAGTCACTAATATGGGCATAAAACAAGTCTCTAAAAATGCTTATGAAATAGTACATGCAAATGTGTGTGATGAAACATATGTTGTGAAAAGGTTGTTTCAACTACATAAATTTTAGTTTATATGTATTTGAAATCTATTCAAGTTAAATTTATTCCTATGATAAATATAATTTGTTTATTTAATAGTATTATTGGTTTATAATTGATTTATTTAATAGTATTTTCAGTTTAACATTGATTAATTTTAGTGTTTTTTTATTATTAATTTTTTAATTTTGTATGTACTTTTTAATTGTAATCTATAGCATTCTAAAATATTATGTTCTAAAAAGAAAAAATATTGATTCATAAAATAATAAGATCTTTTTTGGTTTTACATATTTAAACAATAATAATAAAATAATAGAAGATTTCATTGATTTATTAGAAATTATGCGTAAACGTCAACTGAAATTTTGAAGTCTTAAAACATTTATTGATTGAAATAAAAAAACCCCATGTATATCCATACAAATAAACAATATAAGTGTGGAAGCCAAAATTAAAAACATATATTGTGTACTATCAACCCCAACAAAAATTTCATAGTTATTAAAAACAAAATTAAAATATAATTCCAAATAATACTAATATCATAAAACAAAAATACAACGCCAAATTTAAATTTCATTACTTTTTAGACACTTGGGTGTCTACCTGTATTTTGATACTAGCTTAAGTATCCACCTTGATAGAAGTAGTGGCCTCCAAAAGGATCCTTGACTTCTTAAGATATTTTACTGTGGTATTTATATTCACAAGTTTTTTCATTTCATCTGCATCAACATATCCATGTGATAACAAGGATGTGTCCTTTTCAACTTTCTTTGAACAACATTTCAAGGTCCAAGCTCTATTATTTAATAAATTTATTTAATGTATTATTCTATTTTTTCAATAAAACAAGATTTTACTTGAAAGACATGGCCATATATATACTTTTTTAGCACTCTTCAAATGCATGTCAAGGATGATAACTTGGTTCTTCAAATTACTATATTTTAACTGTAAAAGAGTAAAAATGCTTATTAATTAAAAATTACAAAATAAATTTTATTTAGAAATAATAAATAGATACTTATCATGTCTATTTCATTTTCTACATTCATGATATTAACAAAGCTTTTGTTTTAGATCTATTTATTGTAGTATGGTTGGCATTTTACTTTAAAATTCTCAAGCATATTTAAGATTAAATCAAAAGCATTATCATTAAATATATTACTCACTACAATAGTACCATAAGTTACATGATTGGAAAAAAAACATTAGTTTTTATATGTTGATGTTTAACCGTTACCTACAATTGATTGCATTAGTTGTGGTTGTGCAAATGTGTATTATTTCTTGTATCCATGCTTTTGTCTTATATTCCCATGTCCTTAATTGATCAATGTTGGAAATAATAAAATCATTAACGAAGTTCTTAGTACTATCTTCCAATAATTTAGAAATTAGAAAAAAAAATGCTTTTTTCATCATTTTGTGGAGTCAACTTAGGGTTGTCTCCATTAGGTGGACTATTAGGTGTGACTGTGGACTTAGGCTAAAATTACTCTACTGTATGGGCTCCTAGAATTTTGTCATGAGGATTGGAAATGGCATGGAGATACCACTATAACTTATAAATAACTCCTCATCAAGATCAATATTTTCCAATAATGATGTGGTCTTTAACGTACTAGGGAGACCACCAATTGAAAAGTTTGGAAACTCTGATGTTGATAATTACATTATGTCACTAGTCTCTATTGTAAACATTAAATTTTTAACTCTTACTATGTTTATAGGGTGGGGTAGCAGTAGTGGTGGTTGAAATTTTAAATTCCCCCATTGAGGAGAGGTGAAAGGCCCTATAAATTGGATAAAAATTAAAAGCTATACTTTATTATAAATATTAATTTCATATGTTTCAAACGCAATTTATTTGTCTAAAAATAAAAATATTCAATTAATTCACACAACTTGTTATAAAATTGAATATAAACTTTGAATGTTGTAGCCAATATTGGTTTCACTATAGACTATGTAGGTGATATTGTATTAATAAAAGATATTTTGACAATGATAATGATATAGTTGTTAATTCAAATAATGTTGAAGCCTAATATTGTGTATTAAGTTATATAAACAATAAAATGGGAAATTTGATTAATAACTATAGTCACAATCAAACTCTATATGCATTTTATCCTTTGAAATACTTCAATTGGGGATGATTCTATGTTTTTCTCCATGTTTTTATCAGAAATTGCCTCAGGGGGTTGACGACCATTTATTGCTACTTTTCTTGTTGAAATAGATTGAGATAATATATTTTGAAATAAATAAACATAATTTTTTTAGATTAAAAATATGATTAATTATCTAGTTATATTAAAATAATAATAATTAAATTCAACCTAACCTCCTTTTCTTCTAGGGAGTGTGAGTCAACAACCATTTGGTGATGAAACGCTGTTGAAACAAGTGTGGCTTGAAAATGGTAAAAAGGCTCATTGTTTAATGCAATAATAAAATTCATAGAAGAACATGTGGAATTTTCATATTGAGTCACATAATTGACATCATCCCTAATTTTTTTGAAAGGTATGAACACCAATCAAATTGTTGACCACTAAGTGTACAAAGAATATACACAACTACCCAGTAAGGAATATCTGAAAGCCTTCCCTATAATAAAATATTGTCCTATAATAATTAATCAATCTAAGTAGAAAGGGATTTTCACATATTAAAATTTAAGTCCCCTTCAACCATGATCATGGGGATCTAAATAAATATCACATTGACTCATTAGGAAATTATGACTAACAGTCTAATAGATGTAAGACAAGTCTATAAAATGGATGAATTATAAAATCAAAAACATAATACCATCTAGATATAGAACATAAATGAATTCCTAATACTTCTTGTCATCATTGACCAACATTCCCTTCATTGTCACCTCCTCTGCATGCTTGTACAACATGCCTATTAGTCTATGGATGTCCTCTGGAGAGATTACAAAATAAATAGTATGTGAGATCAATTGAATAGTAAATTTACATGTGGAATCATCAAATATTAATAATAGATAATTTAGAGATGGTTATCTCTTTTATATCGGGTCATATAGATAGTCACTCTAATAATGCATTGGTCAATCTAATCCATGCATGTATCCTCTTACTAAAGAAGTCTTAGGATTGTAGTGCACATAAATTTTTTGAATCATTATTTAGATGAATCTATATAAAAAATAATGGCAGAGGAGGTTTGGGAAGCCATAGATGCTAAACACATTGCTTTATAAAACTAGGTGAGGATGGAGAGTAAGGATAGATTGTGTAAGAAACTAAAATTTGAAAAATTAGATGTGTAGATGCCTTATATAGGCAATTAGAAGGGGCTAGGTTGGAAACAATAAGGAAAATATGGATGATATCTATATGCATATGGATGTATATGCCATATATTCAAACAAAATCCACATACAAATAAATGATAGTTGTATATAAGTGAGCGACTACAGACAACCATTTATTGCATGCAAACAAGAAATTGTGTTATGTAGTTAGGCAATTGCATAATGAATTATGCATTTGACACATTTCACCTCTTAATTATCCTAAAATATTATAAACCTTCCATCCTAATACACCACCATTGTGAATATGATTCACCTAGTGATCTACATTTTTTTTAATATAGGCCACTCAAAAGATCCCTATATCAGACGATTTGGAAAGACCTTGTAATTATAGGAGTATATATTATAACTAATGTGTGTTTGATAGATTTAAAAACTAAATATGTTATTAAATATATATAAAAATAATAATAATAATAGATACAACCCTATTTGGCTATGTGTCTATCCATGATTTGCCCATACAATGATGAGTTTGCATTGGAGATAAGTTATGATATATTTTCAAATGAGGGATGGATAATGTATAATATGTAGTAAAACATATATATGCATAATGTTTAGATAATTTTTTAGTAGTTTTTAAGATATAAGGATCCAATATAAACTTATTTGGGTTTACAACCATCCTAAAAATGGATAAAAATACACAAGTTTTCCAAGTAAGCTAAATTGGGAATAAAATATGGGATTAAGATTTTTTGTTGAATTTGGATGTCTACAACCACATTAGTATATTTTTTATTGTTGTTATCTAATTTTTTTGTTATTAACATAAAAATTATTAACATGTATTTTTTCTTACTTTAAAAAAATGACAAAGTTCAAAGGTTTTGTTACTATTTTTTTTCTTTTATTTCACACGTGAACTAAGAGGGGTCCATTTATCACATGCAACATACATAGTTATAACATATTTATGATTGTGGGACAAATTATTTATTCCCTTATTTTATAAAATAATTTGGAAAGCTATGTCAAAGATATTAAAGACAAAATTTGGGAAGTTCTATTTGCAAATTTATTAAATTGAAAGTCCATGAAGGTAATAAATCTGGTTTTGTTAGTATCACATAAAATAACATTTTTTAGATGTCAACAAAGGAGGGTATGACCAACAATAAAACCTTGTTAAAATTTATATTATCTAATACATTAATAGTGTAGCTATTGATCCCATCCCTATATAAATAGAAAATCATATTTAAATAGAAGGTATACAGAGACTTCCATACTCCAGATCCCCATTGATTTTTTTGAATTCATAATAGGTGTAACTATTCCATCTCTCTTCTTTCCATATTATCAATTTCTTATTTCAAATTTCTAATTTAGAATGTCTACTAGTTTTAGTCATAAGAGAAGATATAGATTTACTATTTTATATTACAGTATATCTCCTTATAAAATCTTATTTTAGTTGATTGTACACATAATACACTTTGTACTAAAACATGGGTCATAGGTATTGACAAAATAACTCAATTTGTCTTAAATGTATACAATTTATATTTGGATTTTTCTGCATGAATATTTTTTTTTAGATTAATATTAACCGACCTTTGAATTAGTGTGGAATTTAACATAGACACATCAGGAGGTCCATGTCTTCCCATAGATTAAGAAATATAAAAGGTGTAGCTCACCCAAAAAGTAAAAGGGACCCATACAAGAGAATCAAGAATAATGAAAAGTGTAATAACCACTTTTTACTAGTGTAGGAACCATCTAGTTTTAGTTAGAAAAAAATCTATCTTGGACTAAAGGAAAAGGAGGCCTAGTTCTCAAAAAGAACCATCAAGGTCCCCAAGGGACCCAAACTCAAGAAACTCAACACAAAAATGCACTCTAGGTATAAGGGGCCCCAAGTCCCCAAACATATTTTTAAAATGAGGAAATAGCCCCTCAAGGATCCATGGTATAATTAGGAGTAGGATTCCAAGTGGAATCACTAACTAAATAAGCTTCTAAAAAGCCATCAATAAAAGAGAAAACTAAATTTTAGGGTCCCTAAAGAACCCAATTCTAGTAGATAGAACCAAACAAAGAGGGATACAACCAATCTCGTTTTAGGGAGAATGTTGTTAAAGAGAAACAACAATCTTGACATAAAGGTAGTCCTACATGTCCCAAAGTAAATCCAATGGGATTCTAAAGTAAGTAAAGGATTATATTTCATTAGAAGAAATAAAGCCTTCAAACCTCATCCCAAAATATAATAGTGATATTGATAATGCCCAAATGGTTATAAATATACCATAAAAAATATTCACCAAGCACTATTGGCTTGAAATCTCCTCGAAAGGGCATAAAAGACCAAAGGACTGCCTGATGCTAGGAATATATCTCAACTTGAAATCAAAAGAAATAAACAAACTCAATCTATGTTTAAAAAAGAAGAAGAAAGGATTAGATATCACTTCCATTATCTTAATAGGTAATTAACATGGGATCCAAGAAGCAATCTTATATGAGGATTCCATAAAGAATCTAGAAGGCAACCTAGGTAAGGATTCCAACATGAATTCAAAAATCCAACTGAAAAAGGATCCCCTCAAGTATGTGTAGAACATTTCAATGTAGATTTCCAAGGGTAATCCATGAAGGTTTCCATTCAGGTAAAAAAATATTATTATTTTCATGATGGTAGGCCTATCAGCCTTTTTAATGCATTCTTCATGGTACAAATATTGAGTCTCCTTCTGAGGATTACACTTGAAACTATGGAACCTTATGTTTAAGTGAATTTTAACACCCTTCTCACCAATGTCATTTCAAAAGACCTTACCCCTTAGGAATATTATATAATGGTGAAAATCCAAGGCCTAGAAACACCCTTCCCTCTCTATAAAGGGTTGACACTTAAAGATAAAATATTCATTCTTGATCACTTCATTAATGCAAGAAAACTAGTTTCTTTAAACAAGACATTGGGAACATTAATGAACCACCTTGCCCCTCCTAGAATCTAGTCCAACCATGCTTTGTACCATAATAATGGAAAATATATGTTAAAAAAGGGAATATCAAGATCAACTAACACTTCTTCTTTTCTCTAGAACCTATAGAAAAAACATCTAATGGTTACTCTGATATTAAGTAAAACTTGAATCTTGAAATAAATTACTAGTACCACACACATACAACCCTAAAATAGAAACACATTACACCATATTCAATCAACAATGTCATTCCTTCCACTTAGACCTTCATATGGTGACCATAAAAATAGAGAATGAAAACCATTCTAGCATGTGTAGACAATGCCCTCTATAATAGAACAAAAAAACCCTAAAGGGGTAGACTCATAAACTACATCAGGTATGTAGGTATAAACTTCCAATTTATTTTTTTAAATTATTTTAAATATCCTTTTGATTTTATCTAAACTCTTACAAGAAACATGAAAAAACTCATTCTACTATCATTGGAGTTTAAGCCCAGAAAAAATGCAGCAAGACTAGGGATTTGATGATAGGCCATCCAAGAATTGATGTCAAGGGATATTAATTTCAAAATATCAATGCCAAAAATTATATCCCAAAATACATGTAAAAAATGGATAGAGCCAAAGTGCCAGGTTCACTTCAAACTATAAATTTTTATCAGGCCCAAAATAGGGGGAAAGGCAATCATGGAAAAAGATAAAACCCCCTAACCATTAATATAATTAAAGACATGCAATGATAAATTATATCCTATTAAAGTTAATACATAATGTCTTATATGGTAATAGGGTCTCATGATGCCCCCAAGTAGATGATTTATCATTCCCTTTTATAAAAAGGCAAAACTCGTGACCATCCAAAAAGAGGGTCACATCTTCCTTTGAAGGGAAATATTAAAAATGATTCCATTATAATAAGATAAATTTTATTACTTACATAATATAACTATAAATGTTCATAAACTAGGACAAGTAAAACCTTGAGTCAAACCACCAAAAGCTATGCTTGACAAAATGGCTCCCCAAAGCCTCTCTAGATGAAACTACTTGCCATTTCAGACAGTGAGACTTCAGGATAAAAATCATATTGGTCAATGTTGTGAATATATAAAAACAAAAAATCCACCCTCTCATTAACATCCTATACACTCGATTTCAAAAACCCAACCCCATTCCCTTTATCACTCAACATAACAGATACATTACACATGAAGTTTTGTGTTATATTTAATTTTTATCAATATTTTATGTGTTTAATGTGTTTTTAAGGGATATTTTTAGGAAATTTCATTACACCTGACAATATATTTTTAGGGAAAGTGTTGAATTATATATTTTTTGATTGAGATTGCATTAGGGTATGTCTTTTTAATCTAATATTTGATTATGGTGTGTTATTATTCAACTAGAATATCATGTAATTATTATCTAACTTTTTTTTTCTTTTGTGTGTGTGTGTGTGTGTGTGTGTGTGTGTGTGTGTGTGTGTGTGTGTGTGTGTGTGTGTGTGTGTGTGTGTGTGTGTGTGTGTGTGTGTGTGTGTGTGTGTGTGTGTGTGTGTGTGTGTGTATGTGAAAATTTTAACCTTAATTGTGATAAAAATGTGATTATATGGGTTTCAATGACTTGATATTACTCATTTTAAACTTTTGATATCTAATATTTGATTATGGTGTGTTACTATTCAACTAGAATATCATGTAATTATTATCTAACTTTTTTTTTTTTTTTTTTGTGTGTGTGTGTGTGTGTGTTTGTGTGTGTGTGTGTGTGTGTGTGTGTGTGTGTGTGTGTGTGTGTGTGTGTGTGTGTGTGTGTGTGTGTGTGTGTGTGTGTGTGTGTGTGTGTGTGTGTGTGTGTGTGTGTGTGTGTGTGTGTGTGTGTGTGTGTGTGTAAAGGTATGTGAAAATTTTAACCTTAATTGTGATAAAAATGTGATTATATGGGTTTCAATGACTTGATATTACTCATTTTAAACTTTAATACTTCTCATGGCTACAATATCTCTTTCAAATCTACTTTATTATTCTTAAAAAAATAAATAAATATGTCATTTTTTAGAATAAATATTTTGTTTCAATTATGAAAAGGTATAATTTACTTTGTTGTATTTATATCATTAAAATCGTATGTAAGTTTTCTTGGCATATTAAATTTTTTTTGGTTTCTTATCTTTTGTTATGTATTCTAATCATAATATATAGGTTTTAGATAGAGTTTGATTATTTACAATAATTGTTATAAGTTTTTATGAACTTATCGTTTTAACATCAACTATGTGCCCCCTAATATTGGCATAAAGAAACACTAATCTTCATGTGAATCACTATCATAGAAAATGTAGGACTCAATAACATCCTCCTTATGAACCTCTCCTCCATGTTCAATAGTATCATATCAAATCATATATTTGGATTAGGGATATCTTTTACATACAAGTTTTCTTAAGGACTACGTTCAAATATAATCTTAAAAACAGTGATGCAAAATCCATTTTTAAGATATAGATTTCCATAATTGAGGAATACATACATCATATTGGTGTTAACTCCCTTAATCCAAATGAATATGAATTGCATTGGATTACACGTATACCCTTTTATCATTACTCTGCTCGAATATGGTATAATATATTAGCTCTACAACATATTGAAACTACAAATCTCAATCATCAATGGAATTTTAGATCCCTTCATGATGTCTAGTCTCAAAGGTTTTATACCATTTGGTCTTAAATAAAAAATATTATAAAATACATTTTCCTTTGATGTAATCTATAGTAAGGTTTGATTTTCGGTGATCATCTCAAGCACATGGAGTTTCAAATCCCATTTCCCTACTTGTCACCATCTAAAAACCCTTAAAGTACTTTTAGGTTTTGCCCTCATGTTTAGTCTACATGGAGATGGATTCAAACCCTATTTGAACACTTTAGACCTATTTTAATTACTTGGAAAATCTTTCTTTGTGGAATCTACATTACTTCTCGAAAGATATAACACATTCTGGTAGTTTTTCATGGTAATATTCTTTTTCAAATTTGGAAAACTATAAATATTGACTATTTTAATCATGAATGAATGGAAATAATATTTTTAATAAATAAGATTTTTTTTAGATTTGTAATTTTTCCCTTGAGATATAGGTCAAAACATATAAATTTCATATTGAGATTCATCATTGGGGGACTACTCTTTATGTCGTGAGTCATTACACTACAGATCCTTCATGACATATTTCTTATTGTCATGTTCATGGTTATGTGTTTTATAATCCATGGTCATTAATATTAATTTTCCCCTGTCTTTACCCTCAATGGTCATCTCCACACCATAATGTATCAGGCAGGGCCAACAAAGGTTGGGGGTGGGGGGGGGGGGGAGAGGATGGGGCCTCTATCCCCATGATATATTTTTGTAATTATATCTTGTTGTTTCTCCCTCAAAGCATGAAAAATATATTAATAATGTGAATAATGATGGTTTGGAACCCTTACATGTTGATGAAGACCCCCTACATAGGGGGGTAGGAAGGAAACTCAAAATATCTTCCATCTCTTTATGATTCACCAACCACCATATTCATCATTTCTACTTAGACTGTCCTTGTATTTGTGCTTTTATCAACATTTTTTTGTTGATATCCACTTGATTTATTTTAACTTTCGGTTCATGTGGCCTTTGGTTGGCCCTTTTATTAGAAGGGTAAGTGTTAGCAGTGAATATTTGTTAATCCATGAATATTCCAATTATTTAAATTTTATTTTGATGATATTTTATGGTCACTACATAGGTATGGATCACCTAAAAATTTAGAATTTAAATTATTTGGTGGCTCAACATGCGAACCATTTATAATAATTTCTTCATTAACCATTCAATTTACCGCATATATAGTATATACGATTCCATAGGTAACCATCAAAATTTACTTTTGATAACCACCCCATGATATCAAACAAGAACCCAATAGGAAACAAGCCTAATCAAAATGAAAAAATTCCATGTTGCAACCAAATGGATATAGCTAAATGGTAGCATTTATGTTCCAATCAAACTATACAAAAACATAACATCTACACTACAACTAAACAATACAACTAAATGAAAACATCCACATTGGAACTAACTCCCTGAATTGAATAGAAGCATCTTTGGTATAAACCAACTGGCTATAACCAGATGGCATCATCCTGCCTATAGTCAAATGGTGTTGTACTAGATGGTGGCATTCTAGTTTCTAACTAGAATTGCACTATACCATCCTTACTCATGATGGCATATGGTGGAAATGGTAAAATCAAAGGCCAATTATTAGGTAAATAGACCATATTTTCTTATTTTAAATATCAAATAAACAATTCCACAAAACAAAAATGCACACAAAATAAAGATACCTATTAATTTTTAAGTTTCTATTGAATTTTATTTGGACTATTGAATAATATTAAAATAATTTTACATGCAAAAATTCACACCAAGCATGATTATATGTCACATGTAAGAATTAACTAGAATAACATGTCACCCCCTAAATATTATATAGATGATGACATTCTACCACTTGAATACGCTCCCATATTTTTTGATGATAATGATCATGAAACTCATTTGCAAGATGATATTTGTGGTTCTCATCCTACACCAAGTTCAACTGAAAACTCCACTCATAAATATTTACAAAGGAATAAAAGTAGATGGACAATTGGAATTTCCTTTAAGGAGGGTCCTGGAAAACAAAATTTCTCTTTATTGAACCTATACAACATGAAAATGATAATGATACTCCAACATAATGCATATATAAAATATGTAGCTAGAAACTAGGAAAACACACAAAAGGAAAATTAAGTTGGAGATGAATGAGAAACATTGTGAAAAAATATTTGTGAAAGTGAAACATAGATATGGACAAAAAACAAAAACACATAGGTGGAAAAATGTAGAAGAATGCATGTATGTAAGACATGCATGTGAGTATGAAAATGATAAGAAATGTTAAAAAACATCTTGTTAAAAAATGAGGAAATATCTAAGCTCAATTTGTAAAAATTATGCAATCCCATCTAAAGCCCAAATATATATAGTTATCTATTATATACCACATTTAAAAAAAGCGAATACCTATTTATAATTTTTTATATTATAATACTTTATTTCAACATAATTGATTCTTTGATATTCTATAATTGCATTGGTCAGATAAAAGTTCTTGGTAAATGGAAAAATGTCTAGCCGTGGTTGAGAAGGAGGATTTGAAACAATTTTTTTAAAATCCACTATTCATCTCACTATCCATTAATGAGGTCAAAATAATTGACAACACGTCATGATTTTGAATGTATGTTTATAATTTTGAGAATTATTTAAGGCAACTTCATGTATTAGTGGTTCATAAAATGGTATGAAATTATAAAGCTAAAAAACATAAAATAGTGGTTATATCTAATTTGGAAGATAAAACTAGGATGGATGATTATGTAATAGCTAAAAAATTGGTGTGCATTGGGGATGATGGTACATTAGTTATGTAGGGGCATAAAAATGGTCTGTGTTTGATTAAAAATAAAAACTACCTTATATATGATTCATATTCATTTCATGGTTCATAGAATCAATCTTGAATACAAAATAGTTAGTAAATTTTATAATGTTGTAAAAGTGGAAGAGCTCATTCGTGACTTACATTCCTATATGTTAAGAAGTCTAAAATTATTTTTGGAGTTTCAAAAATTTATAATAGGAGTGACTGATGGTGAATAAACTATTGAAATATGTTGATACAAGATAGATTTTTATGTATGAACTCACATGCATAATATTTGAAGAATATCCATCATTAGTAGGTTTTATGTATAAATATTGTAGATAAGTTGACAAAGAAAAATATTTGTTATACCATTTAATATATTTGGAAACATTACTGACATAATGTGTAATTCTTCAAATTTTGAAGGAAATGAATTATTTAATGAAACATGCTCATGAGAGATCCATTTATATTTTTGACTTCATATGGTTGAGAAAATCAGTATGTCAATCTCTAGATATAGTGTACACTTCAAATGAAAAGTTTTAGGAACTTGTTTTTAGTAGTTGGTAAATTTTGATAGATTTTAAGAATCTTGAAATCTATTTGAAATTAAATATGAATGGTCAACTTTGTGTCATCGTTAATGGCAAGGAGATACTTGGAACATTTTCTAGAGAAGACCTAATCTTGTGGGAGAAAAAAATGATTAACTGCTTGTAATATGAATTTTATACAATACTATTATATCTAAAATACAGATGAAATTGAGTATAATTTCAAAAAACTTATCTATTGAGATCAAAGATTGTTTTCAAAGGGAATTTTTTTTGGATTCTATAGTAGTTGTGAATCCCATATTTTAGAACAATGATAATGGTCAAAATTTAATTACCAATTTAATTCATAAATACATAGGTTCTATTATTAAACATTTCATTATATCTATAGAGGTCAATGGATTTGAAATTAAAGGAATTTTGGGAAAGTATTTAATGACATCTCAGTCAATACATTTAAAAATAATAATGTTTGAACAATATCTCCTTCCAAGTGAACCAACAAAAAATGGGACAATTACACAGCCATGGAAAAACAATTAGCCTACGAACATCCTATAGGAAAGTATTAGTGAATATTTTTTATTATATGAAATTTTTCAAACAATAGTGGAAGATGAAAGAGATTTCATTGCATTATATTTCATTATGTCAAAACTTCAAAACAAATTAGACAGAAAATTAGAAACTTGTTTAAGAATGTATGTTTCATGATATGTTATGGACATGATTCCTTATGAAAGATCTCTAGCAATATGGACTTATCTAAATAAAATAAGAGGCATCATTAATACAATGACCAATAAAGAGGATTTAAATATTGATGCTGAATTTCCACTTACATGGTAGATACAAATGTAAATTGTGATGAGTAGGTTTGCGTATGATTGTTTCAATTGATTGAGTTTTAGTGGTATATTTATTACTATTATCATATTCTAAAATCAAATTTTATATCATTTTTCATATTGTAAAACATTTCAAATATTTAATTCTTTAAAATTGTTTATAACATTATCATTTGAAATATTTCCATTCATCATGCAACTTTCCCTTTTATTTAATTGGTTCTTCAAATTTTGAAAAGGGTCAAAATATTTATTTATTTGTCCAGGATTGTATTGCTAAATACATATTCTAACCACATTTTAGAAAACATAAATTTAATATTGTATAAACATATTAGTAATTTTTACCTTAAATTTTATCTTGAAAATATGAATATTGAAGTCAAATACCAAGGCAATAGAAGACGATAAGCCTATTAAACAATATGACCAAATTGAAAAGAAAGAAAAAATTAAACTCGTGATAATTCAAGTGTCAAACAACAAACTAGGGAAAACCTTCATAATTGAATTGGATTAAATTACCATGAAAAAAATAAACCTTTTACTTCTTTGTTGTCAAATATGCCAATGAAGTTTCCATTGACGAGAAACAAACTATAATTATTGACTGGACTCGACATCCATAATAGCCATAGATTTTCCATTATCTAAAATAATGATAATAATATAACAATATGAAATCACAACAAATTAAAATTCATGCTTAGTCTAAATATATAAAAATAATAATAATAATTACAATCCACATCACCATGTTATTTGAACTACATCAAATCAAAAAAATTATGTAAGATGATAAATGAACCATAACTCATTAAAATAAGAGTAAATTAAAATTGACAAACAAATCATTGCAAATTCAAACCTAAAATTCTCATTTCAAATTATTTTTATAAAAATATAACATTATCTTTCCATATGTAATAATGAGTTTGAAATATCATAAAATTCAAATTTGAATTCATGCTTAGTCCAAATCCATAGAAAAAATTACAGTCTACATCACTATGTTGTTTGAACTACATCAAATTAGAATATACATGTAAGATGATAAATGAACCACTAAATGAAACTTAATAAACTAATTTTTGTAAATTCAAACTTAACATTTTTATTTCAAATTATTTTTTAAATAACATAAGATTATATTTTCAAATATAACAATGAGTTTGCAACTTCACAAAATATAATTTTTTTGTAAAAACATCTCAGCCACATTGTCACTCCAATCATCCACATTGTTTCCACCATCCTTAAAAATCCCTACTTGCCCTTCCTATATGTAGTCCTTCAATATGCTTACCCTTTCAAGATCCTCTACAATAGAATTAATATGAGAAAGATTTTATTTTTCTTATTACATGGCATCTCCTATAAAAAGTATACTTGGATCAACATTTTATTCTACTTCAATAGAGCATAAGGGTCCCATCCTCTCAAACTAATGCTTATCATAGGTGTTTTTTTAAATTTATTTAATGTAACAATCTTCTCTTTAAATTGAATGGATTAATTTAAACTTTTTTGTACATTTTTCAAATGCACATTGGCGACCTCAGCTTCCTTTTTCAAATTCTCATATTTTTCCTGCAATTAAAAATGAAATCTAATTAGGTGGGTGAACAGACATGGGGGACAATTTTTTTGACATCCACCCAAATATTCAATACTGCTTACATGTTATCTAAATAGCACATACATATTATATAACATGTATGTATCATATAATGTGTATGCAATATAGACTACTTTTTTTGTGTTCAAAAAGTCCTTTCAGCCCCAATTTCATAATTTATTACTTACCTCTCACAAAACTCTTTTTGATATTGCACTTCTACCTATAAAAGGAAAATTACTTGCCAAAACTCTATTAGAAATCTTAGCGCATCTCAAACTTCAAGATGTTGCCATGTAAACAAGGTAAGTCAACAAAAATCATACCTATAAAAGTTGTATTTTACAATTTTTTTATTGTTTACATTATTTAATTTGTAGATTGTTTGTTACCAATAGTCCACTCCACTATAAGAGACCATAACAATCCTCATAAGCATGGATTTGACCCTATTATTAATGTGGTTGATCCTCCACATATTCCTCCACCTAACCCCTTAGTTGACAATGATATTCCTCTAGCTAACCCTCTACCTAACCCTCTATAATTCAACAAGATTCCCTAGGTAGGCAGTAGTATGTAGTTGCACACATTTAGGAAAACAAAACTGAAATTGATCAAATAATCAAGAGAATGAGGGTTATTGCATCCACCCATAGCTATCACACTTATCTAGACAATAACCTAGAGTCATTATTGAGTCAAATTGAATAGATAACAAGTCAAATTGATAGATGGGCATCTTATCAATACATTTGTAGGGATTATTATGCTTAAAAATTGTCAGCACATGAGGTCAAAAAATAAATATCAAATCTGAAATTTGCATATTATTCATTGACTGAGCCACCAATACACCATTTCTAGTAATTGCTAAATGTTTCCCAATCCCTACATGCAAATATAATTTAATCAAAAATAGTTTTTAGGAATGATGCTAGATGATGTTTGACTATCCACTATGTAACAACCATAAGGTCCCATTTTATTTTGTAAGGAAACTCTAATGTGAGTTTATCCTTAATAATATTCGAAATTGTTTTGATTATAGTGAGTTTCATTGTCGAGGGAAAGGTACTAAATTGACATGAAAGGATCCCTACCCAGAAGCCATATCATCCCTAAATCCCATCTATGATGTAAGAGGTCATGGAGATTGACACTTTTCATACACTTAGTGCAGTTACTAATACTCTCATTCAACATACATGTAATATTTCAGTGACTGATGTTGGAGATATGCCACCTAGTGTGCATACCCAACCCCATCCTTGTAGATTTTGTGGATCTATATTTACTAGACCTTCCAATGATGATGGTGTTTAAGATTTGTTTACAAATTTAAAATCTAGATATTAATTTACATAGAAAATGATTTTTTTAAATTTTTGTGTGTGTGTGTGTGTATGTGTGTGTGTGTGTGTGTGTGTGTGTGTGTGTGTGTGTGTGTGTGTGTGTGTGTGTGTGTGTGTGTGTGTGTGTGTGTGTGTGTGTGTGTGTGTGTGTGTGTTATAGGAGGAAATGGTGCCTTCATCATCATAAATCATGTTTACAATACTTGATATTATGCATCTATTATTTACATATATGGATCTAGTTATTGTTCCATCCACTATTATAGTTGTCTATGTTAACATGACAACTTTTACTTATACAAAGGTAAAATTTTGAGTACATATTACACTATTGGTTTAATAAAGATTAAATAATTGCCATGTATTTTTATACTTTATATAAAACTATGTTATACCTTGTTTGTTTAGTTTATCTCTTGAGTATACACTCCTCCATCACTACGAGTGGAGATAGAAATGGGCATTGCTTCAATGATGTCATCCACATAGGATCTCATAAAGGTAAATACTAACTTGTAATTTTTAATTGTAAAATACATTTTTTGAATAATTTTAGTACATATTTGCTCAAAAAATATAACCTATGTGAATGTATTGTGTATGCAAGGTTTTCCTATGACATTTCATAGTCTAATTAAAATCGTTAATAGGTAAACATCTTATATCTCATCATCATTTTAGACACATGTTCATGTATCTCAACTTGTCATTGACCCAATTGACTGTCAAATTTAGATTGACTAGGACCATGAGATGGCATTAAGTTCATCTTTAATTTTTTTATTCTTTTTTAAAATTAAATTCTTAACTTATTTACGTACATAGTCTATGTTAATTTTCTAGTAATACTTACATTTTACATTATTTAGTTTCAAGGGAGCTATGAGTATAGGACTCATAGTTAGATCTTGGAGAAATCCAAGTCATTTGAGGGATCTCCATCTACCATCATGACATCTCAAGGGGGGTCTTCTTCGAGGAAGGTAAAGAGAGGAAGGCTATTTGATGATTATTTCAAATGTTACATGCAATGTACTTATTTGTATGACTATATGGTAATGTACACATTTTTTTTCATTCCTTTATATGGAAATATATGTATTAATGGCATTGTGCATGTGCCTATATGCTATTCACCTGATATTCTATTATAGTTTTATCTTGTAAGCCATTTGGCTTTAATTATTATATTTTAATTTATGCTAATATAATATTATTTTGGTAAATGGATGAATAGATAGTTTAACTTTATGTGAAAGCAATTGAGGTTGTATGATTAACTTCTTATACTTGTAGTACCTAAGATGGTGATAGCTTGATTATAATGGATTTAATATTTAAACACTAGTGTAGTATGGATATGATATATATCATTTGATTAAGCTATGATCATTTGAGAAATATGTCAAATTTATCATTAGCTAGTAATACATGAAACTAAATTAGTAATGTCTTAGGACCAATTATTATAACTAAGTTAATTATCCTAAGTATTATCCTATTTATAATACAATCATATCCTCTATTTTATATTGTTTTACTCATTATATATTTATGTGTATATATCAAATATCTATAAAAAAATTCATTGTTTACACTTCAATACTTCAACCATTATGAATTGTAATGGCATTTGTTACCTAAAATTTCATGTATCTATAGAATCTATAATGAATATTTGACCATGGTTATAATCATCCTTTATTTTTTTTTTGTCTAAAAAATTAATTGGAGGAGTTTACTTACTCGTTTAAATAACTACATCATTCAATCCATCAACTAGATACACATTATAAAACTTTAGAGGTGATGTTTTAACTTCCATATGGACATCATATTAGTGTTTGGAATGAGTATCATGTTTTAGAAAATATTTTTAGATGTTAATTTAGTTGAGAAACTTATGACATCGAATTTATATTATAATCTTTTATTTATATTTGTCTATCTTCAATCATGTTTTGGATCATATTCTATAGAGTAATGTGCATTTATTTTAAGAATGGCCAGAAAGTATATGTAAACAATAATATGAATTAACATCAAATATTTGAATAAATTACCTTGATTATTCAATTAATTTTCACTATAGAGGTAAAGATATCATATTGTATTCTAGACTAATTTATGAGAAATGATGGTTTTTTTACTTGCATTATCAATAATAAAGTGTTATGTTTGACCATTGATCCACATTTAAAAATTTTATGTGATTTATAAAATTAATTGTAATTAAAAAATTATAGGACTCAACTTAATCTTATCCCTCAACTTCATTTGCACTCCTAAGGTCTCCTCTAGGCCTAACTAGGCTTAATGGCTATCAACTTCAATCATTCATTAATTAACTATAAATATGACTTCACACATATTATTATACCTTATTAAATACCTATAAAATTATAATATATTCCCCTTCACTTATTATGACTCAATGCTCTCTTTGGCCCTTCAAGGGCTATTAGGCCTAGAAGGTCTAATTCATGCTTCCAAGGGGTATTTTACCCCTAAGGCCCTTTTTTTAGTTATAAACCTTATATAAATTCTTAACATATATATTATAACTTTAATAAACCATTATTAGGGTCCTTAACCATCCTTCCTTGTCTTTTTTCTATATTGGCTTGGTTTACTAAGCCTAATCATTATATCCCTCCAAACATGTAAATCTACTTATCTAGGATAAAATATGAAACTTATGAGAAAATAAAAACTTATTTTAGATACTATTTATTCTCTCCTAACTCACATAAAATTTCATCTAACAAATTTTAATATAAGTGTACTTTATCTGCTATAGTCTTCATCAATTAGATCTCCCTAGGCTTATTTATGTTATGTGCACTCTTGTAGATAATAAATCATAATGCATGAATATAACCACTCAAAAAAACTTTCAAATATTGTATATGGTCACTAATAGGGAAATTTTTAATTCAATATTATTCAGGACACTCTCCCTCTCTCCCAAAATCAAACTTCTCTTAAGGCCTCATTAGACTTCTTTCCATGGCTCTTGAACACCAATTCTTACTTGCATACCTTAATTATTAATTAAAAATATATAATTCGTATTAAATAATGTAAACTAATTTATCTCAACTAGTTTCATTCCTTCCTAATCTTTCTTTTGAATCCAAACTTACCCTATGGGACACTTGCACACAAAAACAGGGTTCAAAATAGGGGTACAAACCATGAAACTCAATTTTATTTCCTCTCAAAACTATTAAAACCTAAAATAATTTAAATCACTTATTAAACATTCTAACCTAACTCCCTTTCATGTTTCAATAGTTTTGAGTAATTAAATTCAAAGATATAGTGTTTTCTCTTGTCTAAGTCTATAAGATTAATCCTAGGCTAAGACTACATTTAATTAACTTAAATGATTTCCATAAACTTTAAAATATTATTTAATTAAATAATAGGTCTTCCATATCACCTTTATGTCTTGTATTCAAGAGAATGTCTTGATCATTAGTCTTCATAATCAAATTCAACACTTTCCTTTTGACTGTACCAGTCATCTACAAAATTCTAGGATTGAGACACCTTTTCCTTGAGTCTCTCAACTCTTAACCCTAAAAATTATAATAAAAATACTTATGATACTTAAGGGACCTATCTAATACCTTCTTACAATGTCTATTAATACCAAATACAATTCTTTGATGAGGTTGGCATTCACTTTTGATGGACTGTTATAGGCTACCTATAGGGTTGGAAGATCTGAACCCACAACACAAAGGTATAAAAACTTTTATAAAAATCCTTAACTAAAACTAATTGTTAAGAGATATTTTATCACTCCCTATTCCTTCTCTATCATCCATATAACTTTTACCACTCATCTCATTTTCCAAAATTTGTACCTTTAAGATTGTCACAATTCATCAATAAGGTTTCAGAGACTTTGACTGACCTCTCTTCTCCATTTCGATATTATCATATCATCTAATAAGGTCTCACACAACCTACGAGGCTCTTAATACTCCCTTATATTTTCAAACCCTACTTAATTTCCTTAAACGTACAGGTAGGCCTGTAGGTTTTGCCTTAAGAATGCAACTAAACCTCAAATTACTTATTGGGTGCTCTTTTAATGAGATCAGATGTTCTTATTCCTTTGAGACTATTTAATCATAAGGATAAATATATATAGGTCTCCATATTAATAAAATAAATTCATTCCTATATTTGGAAATCACCTTTGCATCTACACTTCACCTCTTCACCTCTCAGATTTACTCTAATAGACCTCATATGCATGACCAATGCATGAAAGTGACATAAAGAGCTAAAACCTTTGAATGATGTTATAAGAACCAATAATATTAATCTTTACCATATATGATTATATATACATCCTCTTTTAACCTCTCTTAATGACTTAAATTTGATTATAAATTGGGCAAGAGACATGACACAAGGAGAAACTTCAAATGGCAATGCTATTATGTTAGTCATAAATCTTAACATCTCCAAAAAACATAAAAGATGCTATGAAACCTTAAATTATAATAATTGAAACATATAGAGAATATTTTAATTAATCACAAGACATATGATGGATATTAACAAGGTTAGAAGATATGACAAGTCATGTTTTTAACTACAGGGGTGAAAATTTGACCTTTGACATCAAATATGTTGTTTGAGAACTCCATTTCTAGTGATTATTCACTAAAAAATGTAACTTAAAATACATAAAAATTAGAAATTTATGTCTAGGACCATGTTATTGGCCTCCTCTCACACCTGGTCAACAAACCCACCACCCATTTTATCCTCAAGAATGACCTTCCCAATAGAGGAAAAAATCAAAATTTTAGCATAACTTCACATGCTCACAGAACATAAACCACGAGTCATTTCAATGAACCATAAAATCCTTCTTATGGGAATTTTAAAAATATTATTTCACCTTTAATAAATTTTTTATAATATTTAAGAGATATTTATGTCATAAGTTGCACTGACAGGTCCTTAAATGCAACTTTATGTTAGTGAAGAGAACTTCTTGAGCTCCAACATACATTTTTACCTCTGGGACCCCTAGGTGAAAATTTATGCATTATATCACATATGTCTAGGAAAACTACACATTTTTACATGAACCTAATTTCCATGTCCAATTAGAAATACATTTTCACTATTATTTAGGAGGATGAAAACACTAACAAAAAATGTTAATAATGTTAGAATTATTTTTAAAGAACTCCATTTTTTATGGTTTCTCACTAAAAAATGGAATTTACAACATGTCCATATGGGTAAAATAATGTATAGGACCACATTCTTGGCCTCCTATCACCCCTATTCAACAAACCCACCTCCCATTCGATCCTCAAGAATGACCTTCACAATATAAGAAAAATGTTGAATTTTACTGTAACTTCACATGTCCATAGAATGGAAGTCATAAGTCATTTAGATTAGTTATTTTAATTAATGGTATAATTTTGGTTTTAAAAAGGACCACCCTTATTCCAAGGATAAATTTATATAATAATGAAATCTATACTAAGCTATTTTTCCAGTAGAAATAAAATAAGGGTGCATAAGCAAAGAACAAAAGATGCAACCCTAAAGAAAAACCCCCATAAAAACACACAAAACAACTAACCCCAACTAAAATATTATTTCAAAGTTTTTAGGATCATAATATGTGATTCCATCTCCATCTTACCTCTACATTTTTTCTTTCTTCTCACAACCTACCATTCATCACCATTCCTTGGATCTGGGAAGATAGGAATGGAGACTTCAAGAGAATCAACTGGTTTAAAATGTTCTTTGGATACTAAAGAGGATGATTGAATATTTTCAAGAGTTATTTTGGATAAAAAAATCTTCATTTTTATAATCATTCCTTTCGTAAGGAGAAACATATTTTTGGGATCCAACTTCCTTTGGAACTGAAACTATTGCAAGCATTTCTAGCACCTCACTCACATCATCCAAGTTATTCTCTTTTGAATCTTCACATGATTCTATATCTTCCATCTTAGTTTTATTTTCCTTACACTAGGATACCCCATGACTATTCTTATTGAATTAACACTCATTCACCAGATGCCTTGTTGTAAAGCATTTTATAATTCAAAATGGCATATCCTCATAATCTAGACTTCATTTCCATGTTCTACCTTGAGTGATCAAATCAATAGATGTAAGAAGGTTTTTTGAAATATTCAAAGAAACAAGGATACAAGTAAAGGTAAAGTGTTTCATATTTTTTTTAAATGCTCAACAACAAGAATATTACCAATAGCATGAAAACAACCTTCAGTCCAATACTAGAAAGGAAGATGAGGCAATCTAACCCATATTGGTTTGATGTTAAATGTTTTTATAAGATGGTCAAAAGATGTATGTCAAGGCTTTGATTGTAGCATAAAGTTATTCCAATCCTAAACTTGGACTTGAAAAATTTCCTTCTTGTCCTCAACACACTTAAATGAAACCTCAAATAGGTCATTGACATAGGGGAAGAGTTCTAGATTATATTGCATACAGGGCTTCTTGTTCTTCTCAATCGATACGTAAAGCTGTAAAAGTGAAGGCCAAAAATTGGTGAATTTGTAGATCATTACTCTTTTTCAAATCATCTTCTCATGAAAGAGGATCATTTTCAAGTGCTCCTAAATAAATGTGATTGAAGGATTGGATGTGTTAGGTGTAAAGGATTTTTTTGGGTGTCTTTTAAGTATCTTAGCAAAAGAATGTGCCAAGACTTTGATCTCCACCCTATTCGTATCAAGATGATCATATTTGGGTGTGGTCTCCACTATAGTGGCTACATCCTCAATAATGTTGATTCCTTCAATCCTAGTATTCGTCATAGAGCTTGAGGTCTTCCCTACCTTATCCATTGGAGAACCACATACCATCACACTAGCAAAAGATTTTAGAGGTAGACTCAAACTAAACAGAGTTTCCCTTATAGTGGAAGGTATATATCATTGAGACTTAAAATCTTGGTCATTCTTTTTCCTATCAAAATATAACACCAGTGATGACCTACCAGATCCATCTATTGGTGAACTTGTTGTAGTCACCACCACAGAACTAGTCATCACCACCCCTCAGCTTCCAAAAGCTAAAGGAATACTTCCTATGGGTGTATTAAAATTATTCCTTCATACTAGAACACTTTATCCAAACGTTTGAGAGTAATTCATGGCATAGCTTGTAGTGATAGGTCCTGAAATGCAATGTTTTGGTATTGAATAGACAACTTCTCTAGTTTTTAGATGAATTTTTACCTCTAGGACCCCTATGTGAAAATATATCCATTATATCATGTCTATATAGGAGAGTTACATGTTTTTACATGACCATAAAATCCAATTCCACCTATAAATACATTTTAATACTATTTAGGAGGAAAAAAACACTTAAAATAAATGTTATCAAAGTTGGAGTTATTGTTTGAGAACTCCATTTACTATATTTATTCACTATAAAATAGAACATACAACACATCCGTATTAGATAATAATCTATAATACCATCACATACTATCAAGAAACCCACCACCCATTTCATCCTTAAGACTGACCTTCCCAATACAAGAAAAATGAATAATTTTAGCATAAGTTCACATGTGCATAGAAAAGAAAACATATTTCTTTTGGAAAAACCATAAGATACCTATTTTGGGTTTCTAAAAACACTTATTATAATTCTAATATCCTTCTTATTGAATTATTATTTGACCTTGGAATACTTTGGCTGAACCTTTGAGAGCAATTCATGGCATAAGTTGTAATGACACATCCTGAAATACAACTTTTTAGTAGTGAAGAGACAACTTGTCAATCTCCAAGATGAATTTTAGCTCCAACATCCTAAGGTGAAAATATATAAATTGGATTATGTCTATATATGCTAATTACATATTTTTACATGACCCTAACATCCAAGTCCACCCAGAAATACATTTTACTATTGTTCAGGAGGATAAAAACACTTAAAATAAATGTTGCCAAAATTGGAGTTTTTGCTCAATAACTCAATTTATATTGTTTATTCA